>SAYR01017816.1:4170595-4236730 GCA_004382745.1 Argopecten irradians irradians
ATCCCTTGTCGTACTTATTACCTACTTCCATCCCTTGTCGTACTTATTACCTACTTCCATCCCTTGTCATACTTATTACCAACTTCCATCCCTTGTCGTACTTATTACCTACTTCCATCCCTTGTACTTATTACCTACTTCCATCCCTTGTCGTACTTATTACCTACTTCCATCCCTTGTCGTACTTATTACCTACTTCCATCCCTTGACATACTTATTACCTACTTCCATCCCTTGTCGTACTTAGTACCTACTTCCATCCCTTGTCGTACTTATTACCTACTTCCATCCCTTGTCGTACTTATTACCTACTTCCATCCCTTTTCCAATACCATTTCAACACAAACCCAACAAAAGGGTATTCCTTTTGGGTAGGTATCCATTGTGACGTCATTATTTTGTGAACACAACTCAAATCTGTTTTCTCAAAAGTATGATGTTACCCTCTGAAACACATGACCTCAAAATCATTACCTACCCATAACGGCAGATAACTCTGTAATATACAAATACGGAATACCTTTGTCAGAAACCTTGAGCTGGACTTAGAATTCAGGTAACTGACACAGGTACATGCAAGCAACAGAGTAATATATTAAGATATTTAGTCAGAACCCATATCAGTAGAATAAATACTGATAATAAAACCATACCATCTGGTTTTCAAAGATTTCCTTAAAAAAACACACTAAGCCTTTTGTAAAGCACCTGTTATACATGTTGATATGGAGATATGCAATAAAGCGATTGATTTTTTCTTAGATATTCAAGATGGCGGCCATAAATCCTTGTTTTAATTGAATGACAAATGGTATAGAGGGGTTGGACATTTTGACACTAGATATTACTAGCCATATTTTTGAAGGGGTCTAGAAAGCCTCTCGTAGGATCAGTGAGACCGTTTCTAGTATAATAACATGGGCATTCCAACATAAATCACCAAACATTTGTAAGTCAATAGGCTTTATCATCCCAACACAAATTGGGTTGCAAATATATGTTAATACAGCACAATTCCTTTGGAAAATAAATTTTTTGTGGGAGGATTCCATGTTGTATTTTTTCATAGTGCCCACAAGTTATGTATAAAGATACACCTACATAGCTGTTTATATATAGAGCATGTACATTTTTTTATTGAATAATCCCTCTCAATAATATCTGATAGACTATTTATGAACACTCATAAAGCATCATTATGCATACTATAACATGTTTCTTGTGATATGTTGGCATCTTCATAAATATCTGTTAATTAATTTTTTGTTACCTGGACACACCCTAAACACTTAATGAACTCTTCTAGGAAGACTAATTTCTCCAAATACACAGAGGAAGATAGAGGGGTGCAGGTTTAATGGCTTCAACTGTCGTGTGATTGCAAAAACGACAGGTGGAAATGGCACAAAAGTTAGGCATCTGTTGCAATTAAAATCTCATCTATCAAAATAAAAAGTCGCCAAAGTGAAGGATATGGGCTACGTTAAATAGTGCAATGCACACCTGTGGTGAAATATGTTTATTATCACAGAATATTTGTTTGGTTATCCAACAACATACACTGACTGAATGTTTAAAAACCAATTGTCTCCAAATATGGATGCATCCATTTAAGGAATAGTCTGTGCTTCAGAAACAATTATTTATTTTCTACACTTTGTACCCGAAGTTGACACAAACTGAATCCATGACACAGCACCCAGGGCTGTCTTTATGAACATGCTTGCATCAACCATAGCCAATTATCATTCATGCTCATATAAATTAAGCCTGGTGGATGGTATTCACCACACCATAACCCATAGCATTTCCTTCCCGTGGCTGATATTCACCACATCATACCCATAGCCTTTCCTACCAGTTGCTGATATTCACCACACCATTCCCATAGCATTTCCTACCTGTGGCTGATATTCACCACACCATACCCATAGCCTTCCCTACCTGTGGCTGATATTCACCACACCATATCCATTGCCTTCCCTACCCGTGGCTGATATTCACCACACCATACCAATAGCCTTCCCTACCCTTGGCTGATATTCACCACATCATACCAATAGCCTTCCCTACCCGTGGGTGATATTCACCACACCATACCCATAGCATTTCCTTCCCGTGGCTGATATTCACCACATCATACCTATAGCCTTCCCAACCCATGGCTGGTATTCACCACACCATACTCATAGCCTTTCCTACCTGTGGCTGATATTCACCACACCATACCCATAGCATTTCCTACCTGTGGCTGATATTCACCACACCATACCCAAAGCCTTTCCTACCTGTGGCTGATATTCACCACACCATACCCATAGCCTTTCGTTTCCGTGGCTGATATTCACCACACTATACCCATAGCCTTTCCTACCAGTGGCTGATATTCACCACACCATACCCATAGCCGTCCCTACCCGTGGCTGATATTCACCACACCATACCCAAAGCCTTTCCTACCAGTTGCTGATATTCACCACACCATACCCATAGCCTTCCCTACCTGTGGCTGATATTCACCACACCATACCTATAGCCGTCCCTACCTGTGGCTGACATTCACCACACCATACCCATAGCCTTTCCTACCTGTGGCTGATATTCACCACACAATACCCATAGCCTTTCCTACCAGTGGCTGATATTCACCACATTCAACACACCATACCTATAGCCTTTCCTACCCGTGGCTGATATTCACCACACCATACCCATAGCCTTTCCTACCCGTGGCTGATATTCACCAAACCATACCCAAAGCCTTTCCTACCAGTGGCTGATATTCACCACACCATACCCATAGCCTTTCCTTTCCGTGGCTGATATTCACCACACCATACCCATAGCCTTTTCTTTCCGTGGCTGATATTCACCACACCATACCCATAGCCTTCCCTACCTGTGGCTGATATTCACCACACCATACCAATAGCCGTCCCTACCTGTGGCTAATATTCACCACACCATACCCATAGCCTTTCCTACCTGTGGCTGATATTCACCACACCATACCCATAGCCTTTCCTACCAGTGGCTGATATTCACCACATTCAACACACCATACCCATAGCCTTTCCTACCCGTGGCTGATATTCACCACACCATAACCCATAGCCTTTCCTACCAGTGGCTGATATTCACCACACCATACCCATAGCATTTCCTACCTGTGGCTGATATTCACCACACCATACCCATAGCCTTTCCTACCTGTGGCTGATATTCACTACACCATACCCATAGCCGTCCCTACCCGTGGCTGATATTCACCACACCATACCCATAGCCTTCCCTACTTGTGGCTGATATTCACCACACCATACCCATAGCCTTTCCTACCAGTGGCTGATATTCACCACACCATACCCATAGCCTTTCCTTTCCATGGCTGATATTCACCACAACATACCCATAGCCTTTCCTTTCCCTGGCTGATATTCACCTTACCATACCCATAGCCTGTGGCTGATATTCACCACACCATACCCATAGCGGTCCCTACCTGTTGCTAATATTTACCACACCATACCCATAGCCTTTCCTACCAGTGTCTGATATTCACCACACCATAACCCATAGCCTTTTCTACCAGTGGCTGATATTCACCACACCATACCCATAGCCTTTCCTACCAGTGGCTGATATTCACCACACCATACCCAAAGCCTTTCCTACCTGTGGCTGATATTTACCACACCATACCCATAGCCTTTCCTACCAGTGGCTGATATTCACCACACCATACCCATAGCCTTTCCTACCTGTGGCTGATATTCACCACACCATACCCATAGCCTTCCCTTCCCATGGCTGATATTCACCACACCATACCCATAACCTTTCCTACCTGTGGCTGATATTTACCACACCATACCAATAGCCTTCCCTTCCCGTGGCTGATATTCACCACACCATACCCACAACCTTTCCAACCTGTGGCTGATATTCACCACACCATACCCATAACCTTTCCTACCTATGGCTGATATTCACAACACCATACCCATAGCCTTTCCTTCCTGTGGCTGATATTCACCACACCATACACAGAGCATTTCTTTCCCATGGCTGATATTCACCACATTCAACACACCATACCCAGAGCATTTCTTTCCCATGGCTGATATTCACCACACCATACCCATAGCCTTCCCTACCTGTGGCTGATATTCACCACACCATACCCATAGCCTTTCCTTTTCGTGGCTGATATTCACCACACCATACCCATAGCCTTTCCTTTCCATGGCTGATATTCACCACAACATACCCATAGCCTTTCCTTTCCCTGGCTAATATTCACCTTAACATACCCATAGCCTGTGGCTGATATTCACCACACCATACCCATAGCCGTCCCTACCTGTGGCTAATATTCACCACACCATACCCATAGCCTTTCCTACCTGTGGCTGATATTCACTACACCATACCCATAGCCGTCCCTAGCAGTGGCTGATATTCACCACACCATACCCATAACCTTTCCTACCTGTGGCTGATATTCACCACACCATACCAATAGCCTTCCCTACCTGTGGCTGATATTCACCACACTATACCCATAGCCTTTCCTTCCTGTGGCTGATATTCACCACACCATAAACAGAGCATTTCTTTCCCATGGCTGATATTCCCCACATTCAACACACCATACCCAGAGCATTTCATACCCGTGGCTGATATTCACCACACCATACCCATAGCCTTTCCTACCTGTGGCTGATATTCACCACACCATACCCATAGCCTTTCCTTCCTGTGGCTGATATTCACCACACCATAAACAGAGCATTTTTTTCCCATGGCTGATATTCACCACATTCAACACACCATACCCATAGCCTTTCCTACCCGTGGCTGATATTCACCACTTCATACCCATAGCATTTTCTACCTGTTTTATACCTCTTTCAAACAACTATGATTTATCAATACTATGTCCAATCATCTGTAGTCTGCGCCTATCCATGAAAACTTCATATGGTCTGATTGAACACACAAACACTAACCATTTACCCCTCCTCTTACTGAACCCCCCCCCCCAAAAAAAAAACAAAAAAACTCGCACACACATTATACCTTTAGCTTTTCTCTCACCAACTATATAGTTTTAGATCCCCACACACCCACCATACTTCCATATCTCTACCCCTCCTTCATTATAGCCACACACCCCCAGTCCCCCAGTTCTACTTCTAATACTGCTACACATGCATTACTCCCAATTTACACATTACTCCTTGCCCATTGCCTTGCTACTCTGACCCATAACTTTGAATAATGATAAGATAGTGTCACTTGATAAAGATTAAAAAAAAAACACATGTTAGAGTGTCCATGGTTCAGTTGTAAAACATGACAGGTAGGGTGTAATATATCTATAGAATTTGTTTTAGTGACAGCAGAAATTCTAGAGAAAGAAAAGTATCATCAAATTCACTGAAGGGTATTAACTTAAGGGTATATGTTAAATGATTACTAAAATTACCTCCCTTTTAGATTAGTTACTTGCTTTAGAAAAGTGTTGGCATCAAGTGTTGTCCATACCCAACCTGTCATGTGTGGTCCATGCGGTCCTCTAGGTGACAGAGACTTTGATGTCTTAGATATATTTTATAGGCTCTTTAATAATTTGTTATATTCAAAGATGAATTCTTTAAATGTGATATTTAAAGCTTCGACTATTGTGGAGAGATATTTCGGAGGTACTTAATGATATACCATACTGACTTATGTTAGATTGAGGGGACTGTGAGAGACTAAAGTTTTCTATATCAGATTTAACTAGATATTGATATTAATAAAGTGGGTTGAGGAAACATAAGTGACAACACATTTATATATGTGTGTGTGTGTTGCTGTATATAGATAATGTCTGCAGGTAACAATGAAATATAAATATCAAATAAAAATAGGCACATCTGTTGAAAAGCTATGCTCATCCAAGCGTGAATGCATGATGTACATTTCCAGACATATCGGGTCATAGTGTGTCGTGTCTGTATGCAACATGTGCATTAATAAAATAGAGAATATGTTCAAGGTATTCGTCTTGACTTTTTAAAACTTTTTATCAGTATTTTTTTTTTATTTCAGTTTTTACAGGATGACAGATAAGGTTTTTTTTAATGTCCTATATTCACACTACTTATCTCGATCCATCTGTAAGCGGGAGATTCAGAAGCAGATATATCCAGAGGATTACTTTAATCTGTGTGTAGTCACGACGATCGGTGTAAAGATTTTTGCCATCCTAGTGATTTGTAAAAACCAACATAAAAACAAGTCCAGAATTTCAGTAAATTTGTTTGTAATAAAAAATTAGAAGCAATTGGTTTAGGAAATTATAGAGAAATTACCAGCCTGTCAATGTTTCTATATTAATTAATGACTTTTGTCTCTTCACCATGTCAACCTTGATGGAGGCAATGTGAGTCAAACCTGTCAATACACCAAAGAACATAGCAGAAATGTCTTTCATAGACATAATGCCACTCGATTTATTTAAGGATTTGAAAGAATCTTTCTGGTGGTTCAATCGAAGGATAAAGTTGCATAGGGTATCAATATTTGGAATGGACGGCGACTTGATGTATATAAAGATATACTGTCACACTTTTTTATTTCTGATATTTTAACCATTTTTTCTTCAGATCATTGCACTTAGAGTTGATAACTCTGATAAAGTTATGACAACAAGGCTACTGGGTGTAAAATCTGCATTATCTGTTTAAATAGGCAATACTTACAGTGAAATTTTAGAGAGCCAAATTACAGTGTTTTTAGTAAGTAGTCAGACAATAAGATGGTAGATAAAAGTTTTTCTCCACATGTCTGAAATAATTGTAAATAGAGAGACACCAGTTTACAGTATATAGGTGAGGGAATTCTGATCTAACCAATGTCTGATCAGGTGCACGTGTTAAAAATTTGATGTTACATTAAGTGGCTTGTCAAACACATGTACAAAAGGGAGAGAGTAAATTATAGAGAGCGTGGGGAATATCAGTCTATATACATCTCCTACAGGTGTACACAGACTGGTAACATCTTTCTGTGACACATGTACCCCAGAAAGATCAATGCTAGACTGCATATACATTGTATATTCATTGTTCCACCTTCCAACTTGCTGTCTTCCATCTTTTATTCATTTTCCATCATTCCATCCAGAACCATTGCGGCCAAGTAAATAATGTTTTGTCCTCTTAGGTTCTTTAAATCTGGGTCAGGATTTTGGGGGGGGTTAGTCATCTGGATACAGGGCCATGCTTTTCCCTGTTGGATCTCAGGTGTCCTTCATTTATCCACATATGGCTTGTTACTCAAAGAAAGTATAAAAAACCAAAGTCCATCTATTATCCAGAAAGCCTACCATAATAACTTCTAATTTCTTTAGATAAAAATTTATTGTATAAAGTGTCCCTTGGCCCTCTCCACTTCTTTTCTCATTGGGCTGAAAAGCAATTGAATTTGTTTTACCAATTTTAAATGATTTGTAAAAATGCTTCATAATTAAACCATTTTAGCAAGGCCCCATGTATGGAATAAACTATCTTACCCTATCTCAAATTCACATGTAGCTTGACCTACAACATATGTGTTAAATAGTCAGCTGCATTGTGACTATATTATAACAGCTCTTGGTGTAATAGCATGTTTGGTGTTGATGATTTGAGATATCAACATGCCTATAGAAGGTAAACTTTTGAAAAATTATATAATGAGGACCAGAAATTCAATTGAGAAAGAAAAGAAAAATGCTTCGTGAAATTTCAAATAGTCTATATTTAAAGGCCCAGAGAATGTAGGTGACACAATGAGTTGATACCTACTTTGACACTGGTGTGTGTAATGTGTAATACTATCAAGTCTCACCAAGTGTTGTCTTACAACCTGCGGAATATGTATGCAAATTGATTTGTCTAAAAAATGGGACACAATGCATGTAATTGTTTACAATAGCGTATAGAGAATTATACATAGGTATAGAGGACACTGCCTGACATGGGATATATCTCGAGTCAAGGGCGCCAGACAACCACAGCATGTCAGGCATTGGGTTACCGCCAACTGCATCAAAGTTTTTGCATAGGTGAAATTTCATAAAAGGTTTACCTATATATCTATTTTTATGAAGGCTGATAGATTTTAGTCAAGTGGAACCTTTATCAGGAGAACAAAATTTTAATTTTCAATTGTTGTTTTTTAGAAATAATGAGCAAATGACAAAGGTGTACCTCATTAACTTCAACTTGTATATACAATATAGCACAAGTAATTAGACTTCAATTTTTGTACTGATATGTATTTTCCATTGTCTTTTTAACTCTGGATCAATAGTTGACAATCTCTGACACTTTAAATTTACCTAAGATAAACTGTGAACCTGAACACTCATAGTCCTTTACTTTATCGAAGGGGAAGTAACTGTGAACCGTCACTTTGAAAGTCCTTTAAGTTATTAAAGGGGAGTTATTATTTAGAGTCCTTTACTTTATTAAACTATACTCAAGGGTACTGGACTTAAAAATTATGCTTTAATATTTTATCCATGGATAAGCAACTCTAGACCTAAAAAGTTAATCCTTCTATCTTAACCCGTGGGGAAGCAACTCTGGACCTAAAAGTTAATACTTCTATATTTACCCATGGGGAAGCAACTCTGGACCTAAAAAGTTAATCCTTCTATATTTACCCATGGGGAAGCAACTCTGGACCTAAAAGTTAATACTTCTATATTTACCCATGGGGAGTAACTCTGGACCTAAAAGTTAATCCTTCTATCTTTACCCATGGGGAAGTAAATCCGGACCTAAAAAGTTAATCCTTCTATCTTTACCCATGGGAAAGTAACTCTGGACCTAAAAGTTAATCCTTCTATCTTTACCCATAGGGAGTAACTCTGGACCTAAATGTTAGTCCTTCTATCTTTACCCATAGGGAGTAAGTCTGGACCTAAATGTTAGTCCTTCTATCTTTACCCATAGGGAGTAACTCTGGACCTGAAAGTTAATCCTTCTATCTTTAACCATAGGGAGTAACTCTGGACCTAAAAGTTAATCCTTCTATCTTTACCCATAGGGAGTAACTCTGGACCTAAAAGTTAATCCTTCTATCTTTACCCATGGGGAAGTAACTCTGGACCTAAAAGTTAATCCTTCTATCTTTACCCATGGGGAAGTAACTCTGGACCTAAAAGTTAATCCTTCTATCTTTACCCATAGGGAGTAACTCTGGACCTAAATGTTAGTCCTTCTATCTTCCATGGGGAAGTAACTCTAAATCAAAGCATTGGTCCTTCTATACCTTATTCAAGGGAAAGTAAATCTGGACCTAAACATTGGTCCTCTTTTACCTTACCTGAGGGAGATAACTCTTGACCAATGTACTGGCAGTCTCGTACATCATTTTTCAAAGTGTCAATGACATTGCCTCATCAATGCATAATTTGCATCCGGATGTCTCGATCTATAGAGCAAGTGTACAGGGTGCCATCTGGGTGTAGACTTATTGATCTGTCGCCTTGTCTATCTCTCTGAGTCAGTATATCGTGTATAATTCACAGTATACATAGGTTCATGTACATGCAGGAGGGAGCTACCTACACCAATAGCTATATAGACACTGAATATAATTGTCGTGTATGATTTTATCCCTGAAATATTGAACGAAAAAAGGTAACTTCTTCAGCTTTCGTTTCAGTCCAATGAATGAGCTTCACCATTTTTACTGCCTCACTACTGAAAATCGTTGCAATCAAAACTTTGCGGGACAAAGTGAATTATTGGACAATTATCAAATTGTCTGGATAACTTGACACATTAAGTCTAGTCAATGTCTGGTTTCAGCAGAAATTGTCAATACAATGACCTGAGCTAATCATTAAACTGCAAGGGGGTATACATTTTGTGACTTAATCATTGAGTAGGGGCAATATCGGGTATACTGTTGCCTTCAGATAATTTGCTTTGAATATAATTAGGAAATTAACCTTGAACGGGCTGGGCTCATATTGATTTCATCTTTTGGGCTTAATTAAGAGTAGTTATACACTTGAAGAGTTGACATGCTTCTTTTGCGCTTCACATTCGACAATTTATTTTTACAAAAGATTTGAGATGATATTTTTAGTTGGAATAAAAGTGCTACATTTGCATGTGTGTCATTGAACTTTTGTGTGGTTAGGAAATTGTCAAGGTTATCATATCTGACCTTTCTTGACACAAAATAAAGGATAGGGATGGAGGGGAATTTATTCATTCAATTAGTGACAGTTTAATTCAATTGAAAGAGAATAAGATACTCAGAAAATAGGCAAGAAAGGAGAAATTGACTGTAGAAAATATCCATTAAGGGCGGGGACCAACTAGAGACTATATAGTCTCTTGTCTTATAAAGGCCTCTCTACAGGAATCTTAACCCAAAACTTTGAATATGTCTTGGTAGCAAATATCAGTAGTATAAGAATTATTGAATTGTCTAACACAATAGGATATAATGTTCAATGTTGCCATACCAACAAGCTTTATAAATATCAGGTTTGATTCTGTGGAAACAGTGAAAGGTATATTTACTTTATGATGAAGAAAATTAACTCACACGTATGATAATATATGCATGTATATATTTTATATAGCAGCTGCGAGGAGGCGGCATTAATGTCTTTTAATTATTGGTAACACAATACAATAATGTTGATCATTTGAAACGAAAATGGACTTTTTATATGAAAATTTTGACATATGCAAATTTTTACATGAGCTGGATATCAAAATTTCAACATCTGTTTTGCTGTCTCAAGAAGAGAAAGTTTTTAATAGATTCTTATTTAAAGAATATGAATACACTTTTGTACTTTGAATTACCATAGAAAGACCTCTTATAATTCATTTAAGTGTTCATGACACATACAATATTACATAAATCTTTAACATTTTTATTTGGGAACACCGGAACAAGCTTCACTGTTTACGGTTTTAATTTTTTTTTAAGTTGACTGCTTTTTATCACATAATGTTAAAAGCTAAACTTTTGGTATATTTTCACGACTCTTTTGTCAGAAAAAATTAGAACTGATGATTTTATTAAAAAATCTTTATATCATCATGATGGTATGGGACTATATAAGTATCTTGGGAATCTGCTCTTAAGTATGGATTGAAAAACAAAATACTTTCCATAATTATATAATTCTTATTGTCTTTTCCATCAGTGCTAAACTAAATATCATGTAGGTGGTTTTAAGTTCTGGCTACTATTAAATCCACAAAATCCTTGTTTAAAAAGCAAACAAGTTATTATCCATGCTCTACACTATAGTAGAGTGGATTTATTCACATGCAATTCTAGGAAATGTTGTCCAAAGTGTTGTCTAGGTACCCATGCACAAAGTGACTCAAATTACACGAGATTGAAAGACACAGAAATACCCACACCAAATTGAAGAATTTAAAAATTTGTTGAATAAATTTTGTATTAAAAATTATGTCTGAAAATTAAGATGAAAATTTATTGTAAATGCATAATATATCTTATTTGTTTCATCAGCTTCCCACAGCAGCTGTTGAAACAATGATAAAGTTAATTAGCATGACAACTATTACAATGGTGTTGATTTGATACATCATTAGGTAAAATGGGAGTGCCATTAAAGCCTGCATCCACAGTTAGTATTACCATGGTGTTACTACGCTCAGATCTTATTTGAAATCAATAGTATAACATATCCATCTGTTCTACTGGGGCTACTGGCTGCTTATAGATAAAATAACATTCACTTCATAAATGTATTCAAGAAAACAAAAGAGATATAATTAACCATCATATTTAGAATTCAATTTGAAACATTTACATTATTAATTAATATTTTTAAAAAGACTTGTCAGATAAATGTCTAATCTATACAAAAATATTCCTGATTTTGAATTTGCATTTTTGTATCTTGATTGTGAAAATGTCCTTCATTGTTTTAAAAAAGTTTTAAATAAAACATTAAAATATCATCTGAACACTTTATTTATGAATAACAATAGAACTCTCAGACATCTTTATCTTAGAATCTACATAGGATTATATTCTGTATAAAATGTGGAGTAAACTGAAGTCAAATATTAGTTGATCTGATATTCTGGAGAAAAAATACTTCTATACCTGATATTATACTTTAATGAAAGTGTGAGCAAACATCAGGAATGATTTCCATGGATTTAGCCATCCGTAACTGGTTCTGGTTGGTACAACTGGTGAAGTACCAAAATATTTATCTCGACTGGTGTAAGTCAGGTTTGTTAGTAGATAATTACTTTTTTTAAAGACGACAAGAGACAAATTATTGATGCATTTATTTAGAAGTCTGTTGATTGATTGATTAAGGTATTTGATATGATTGATGTAAGATTTTTATTTCTCGTATATCCATTTCTGTGGTGGAAGACTATGTATATAAATACAAATGTTTTTTTTTATCCTCCACTGTTCCTCTTATAATCATTATTGGTTCCATATATCATGATAGTTTTAAAATCCATTAAAAATATCTTTACCAAATTAAGTTCCAGATTTCCTTATTTTTCTCTGTAAAGTAAAATTAAACTTTGATGTATGTAAACAAGTGCTGACCAGCTTGTCTAATTTGTATAATTTGTATAATATAACATTCTAACCATCTATCTGTGAGGGTAGATGATTTATTGTTATCACCAATGAAAGGAAACATGCTGGTAACTAAAAGGTTGCTATTTGAAATTACATCGGGCATGGAGTCTGCGAGTTGTGTCAAGTATGGATTAACAATCATGACAGATGGGTTTTGTGAAATGGTCTGTATGCTGGTATGTAATATGATTGGAGGATGACTAAACATTATAAACCTACATTAAAGAGAAGAGTTGATTGTTGGTTTGATTTGATCATTATTTGATTTCTACCTGATCTGAACCGGGTACACCACTGATAACTGTATTTGATTTCTACCTGATCTGAACTGGGTATATAACTGACAATTGTATTTGATTTCTACCTGATCTGAACCGGGTACACCACTGATAACTGTATTTGATTTCTACCTGATCTAAACCGGGTACACCACTGATAACTGTATTTGATTTCTACCTGATCTGAACTGGGTATATTACTGACAATTGTATTTGATTTCTACCTGATCTGAACCGGGTACACCACTGACAATTGTATTTGATTTCTACCTGATCTGAACTGGGTATACCACTGACAATTGTATTTGATTTCTACCTGATCTGAACTGGGTACCACTGACAATTGTATTTGATTTCTACCTGATCCAAACTGGGCACACCACTGACAGCCATTTTTTAACTGGTATAAACTAATAAGTACTCACTTGTTTGAATATTGCAATTTTCATCAAAATTTATATTCACCACAGCACTAAACAAAACTAATGCTCTTGGCCCTTAATTAAAGACTGTCTACCTATATGCAATATTGATACAGTTATCTGCTCTTTGTAGTGTAGGTATTTAGAGTTGTCACTTCACTAGTTTGTATGCAAACATGTGTTGGTTAATCTAGTGGGAAAAAGACAAAAAACACAATCCACAACTTCAAACAGGAAAAGATAACTCTGTATTTTAATCTGAAAATACAAAACATATCATGAGATAAAAATGATAATAACAAATTAAAAATGATGACACCTGTTTTCTGGATTGGTTACAATTACTTGTTAACAGATATTGTCATGATTTATGTAATAACAGTTGATCTATCTACTTACAGGCAACATCAATCCAGAAAATATGAATAACCATGAGCCGGGCGGGTATCGCCATGGTAGCACAGGCAGTACAGGAAGTTACCGAAGCAGCACAGGCAGCGTCAGTAATCCTTCTACACCCACTAACACACCTCTGGTCATCCCTCAACCTGTTAAACCACCCATCAAGTCCGGCAAAACGTACCCCTGTAAGATGTGTGACCAGGTAAGACAGTCTGCACATGTCCACTAGATGAAATATGTCTTAGTAGTAAATAACCACAAATTCCACAAAACTTTAAATGTAGCCAGAGATCATCAATCATTCTCGTAGATAACCACAAGGAATCCCTTATCATCCTCATACAAAACCAAGAATCCTTAACATAGATACCGTTTAGGATGACTGGAAATAACTAAATATCCTCACACTTAACAGCGAATCCCTGCAAAGTCCTAGAGGTAACCTGAGGAATATTTAAAACCTTCACAAGTTAGCAACCCCCACTAACCAAGAATTCCAACAACCCCTATCCGTAACTGCGCAGGTAATTAAGAATCCCAACAACCCTCACCCACACAGGTAAACAAGTATCTCAACAACCCCCTTTCCTAACTGCACAAATAATCAAGAATCTCAACAACCTCTAACCATGCTGCTAATTAAGAATCTCAACAACCCCCACCTGCATAGGTAATCAAGAATCCCTAAACATTGCCCCACAGAATCCCAAGAATCCCTTAACATATTGAAACAGTAGCATTCTGTTTCTGTTTTCTGATTGGCTAACAATATTGTTACACCATCATCTATTGGGTGATATGTACTTCCTGATTTCTAATGCACAGATGGTCGTTATGATCAGTCTGATCAATAATATACAAATTTGTCATTAAAATAACCATTTTAAGATGTAGACTTGAGTGAGTGGTATTATTAGAAAACAACTAGTTTTAAGTCACATTTGGTACTGAAGAATTGAGTGAGTGGTATTATTACATAACAACTATTTTTACCACACATTTGGTACTGAAGACTTGAGTGAGTGGTATTATTACATAACTAGTTTTACCACACATTTGGTACTGAAGACTTGAGTGAATGGTATTATTACATAACTAGTTTTACCTCATATTTTGTACTGAAGACTTGAGTGAGTGGTATTATTACATAACAACTATTTTTACCACACATTTGGTACTGCATATGTAGACTTGAGTGAGTGGTATTATTAGATAACAACTAGTTTTACCTCACATTTGGATCTGAAGACTTGAGTGAGTGGTATTATTACATAACAACTATTTTTACCACACATTTTGTACTGAAGACTTGAGTGAGTGGTATTATTACATAACTAGTTTAACCTCACATTTGGTACTGAAGACTTGAGTGAGTGGTATTATTACATAACTAGTTTTACCACACATTTTGTACTGAAGACTTGAGTGAGTGGTATTATTACATAACAACTAGTTTTACCTCACATTTGGTACTGAAGACTTGAGTGAGTGGTATTATTACATAACTAGTTTTACCACACATTTGGTACTGAAGACTTGAGTGAGTGGTATTATTACATAACAACTATTTTTACCACACATTTGGTACTGCATATGTAGACTTGAGTGAGTGGTATTATTAGATAACAACTAGTTTTACCACACATTTGGATCTGAAGACTTGAGTGAGTGGTATTATTACATAACAACTATTTTTACCACACATTTGGTACTGCATATGTAGACTTGATTAAGTGGTATTATTAGATAACAACTAGTTTTACCTCACATTTGGTACTGAAGAATTGAGTGAGTGGTATTATTATATAACTAGTTTTACCTCACATTTGGTACTGAAGACTGGAGTGAGTGGTATTATTACATAACAACTATTTTTACCACACATTTGGTACTGCATATGTAGACTTGAGTGAGTGGTATTATTAGATAACAACTAGTTTTACCTCACATTTGGTACTGAAGAATTGAGTGAGTGGTATTATTACATAACTAGTTTTACCTCACATTTGGTACTGAAGACTTGAGTGAGTGGTATTTTTACATAACTAGTTTTACCACACATTTTGTACTGAAGACTTGAGTGAGTGGTATTATTACATAACTAGTTTAACCTCACATTTGGATCTGAAGACTTGAGTGAGTGGTATTATTACATACCAACTATTTTTACCACACATTTGCTACTGAAACTTTGTATTATTTCAATTTAAACTCAAAACATCAGACACAATAAAAAATAAATGAACAGATGTATATGGGCTAGAAACTATACAGCATATAGAAAATACAAAGTATCTATAAATACTACAACACAAGGTTTATTTTTTGGTGTGACACTTGAGCACCAAAATAAACCTTGGGTTGTATTCTGTTTATCCTGCAACCATTTATTTGCTTGAAGAGGCAGTTTAAACAAAAAAACATTTTAATTCATTTATTTTGTTTTGACGAATAAAGCACAAGGATTGAATTATCATTTAATATGTGCAGCAGTTGTAGGATAACATGCTATATACCATGGAACAGTGAATGTAGAAAAGAGGTGGCAATAATGCAGTGTCATATGAATTATGAAAATGACGTCAATAATGCACTAGGAATTAGGCAGATATGATACGGTGTGCCCTATAGACACAGCGAACAGGTAGTAGGATATTTGCCTAAATATCACACAGGTAATAAATTGTGTGAAATATATATATTATTGTAAATCATTTTGGAGTGAGATGAAATCTTACATATCTTTAATATAGTAAAATCATAAATCATTAAAATTAATTGATAGATACAGTAGAACTACAAGAGTCTGAATCATGAATTTAAATCACTGTCAAATGGAAAATGAATTGGTTTACTATAGTCATGCCTAAGTTGTGTACTGTAAAGATAAAGAAGGTTATATAACTAGGCCAGTAATATGCTTTGTGGGCTTAACGTCGGTATGTACTGGAAATAAGATGATGGTTGTCATGTGACTAAAAATAAGACTGAGAATGTCATGTAACTTAAAATAAGACTGAGAATGTCATGTGACTAAAAATAAGACTGAGAATGTCATATGACTAAAAATAAGACTGAGAATGCCATGTGACTAAAAATAAGACTGAGAATGTCATGTAACTTAAAATAAGACTGAGAATGTCATGAGAATGTCATCTAACTTAAAATAAGACTGAGAATGCCATGTGACTAAAAATAAGACTGATAATGTCACATGACTAAAATGATACTAGGAATATCATTTGCACTAGCAATAAGACTGGTAATGCTCTTTTTTAAATAAACTTGGATTTTGTCATATAAAATATGGAACAGTGCATTAAAAATAAGGCAAGGTAATTAACAATAAATAGGCATTATAAATTTAAAGAAAAAAGAGAGGAAACTTCTTATGTGCATCAAGAAGAAGGCAGGCCAACTGTCTTGTGCAATAGATATAAAGCAAGGAATTGTTCATGTTTATTAGAAGTTTTAGTGTGCAAAATTCTTCAGAAACTAAGCAGGTAATCAGAATAGAGTTTTGTCGGGGTTTTTTTTTTCATTTGCATTTATCATAATGACATATAGGAAAGAAGATGTATATAAACTGTTGAGATAATCCTCCATCTTTATGATAGAGACAATAAGCAGGTTACAATAAGTCCATAACCTTTAGCTAGATTGTGACTGAAATCCATGTTGTACAGTTGTTAGGTACTGTTCTGTTGGTTTCTATCTACCTCCTTCACGCAACCTCAAATGACCAAAGCAGATAATAGGACACGAAACTGTAAACCATAGCAGGTAATAGCACATGAAATTATAAACTATAGCAGGTAATAGCACATGAAACTATAAACCAAAGCAGGTAATAGCACATGAAACTATAAACCAAAGCAGGTAATGCACATGAAACTATAAACCAAAACAGGTGATAGAACATGAAACTATAAACCGCAGGTAATAGCACATGAAACTATAAACCAAAGCAGGTAATAGCACATGAAACTATCCTAACCCTAACCCTTACCCTAGCAGGTTATAGCACATGAAACTATAAACCAAAGCAGGTAATAGCATGTGAAACTATAAACCAAAGCTGGTAATAGCACATGAAACTATAAACCAAAGCAGGTTATAGCACATGAAACTATAAACCAAAGCTGGTTATAGCACATGGAACTATAAACCAAAGCTGGTTATAGCACATGGAACTATAAACCAAACCATGAGAATTTCCATTATCATAAATCATTGCTAATGTATTTCTGGTTTATAGTTTATTTGTGGGGAAATATACTTTATACTTTCAGGCAATAATACTTTGCTTTATCCGTGGTCAATTTAATTTCTGCCAAATTCAATTATCCCCAAATAAAATCAAGAATACCTGTGAAGCTTCCTGTCTGAAATTGACAAATGTGCGAATATTTCTTCCTGTGAATTAGTATGTAGGACACTTATTCTCACCGAACATCATTTAGAACATTTTCAAAAGTAATGTGTCCTTGCACCTTCTGCCAATGAGACGGAGATATGTCATTATGTTAACACCCTTCCCAATGAAAGTGAGGCACGCCCAAAGATCATAAAACAATCTTAAGTCTAAAACAGTCTTAAGTTTAAACTTAACCAATCAAAGATGACGTTACAAAAATTTACCTCAGTACCTCATTTTTCATTGGCTAAGTAAAAACTAAAAGTCTAAGACTGTTTCGTGATCCTGGGGTCATGTGTTGATTAGAAGCAAACTATTCTTAAAATAACTACAGTAAAACCTGCCCTACAGACCATCTCTCCATAAAGACCTGTTTAAGAGGACATTTTCTGGAGGTCCCAATGGACAGTTTCAACATGAATTGACCTTTACAAAACCCTTTTCTCTGGCCTTGGATCATCACACAGGTTCGACTGTATATCAATAGGATACATAATAATCTAATTAGGAGAGTTTTTGAGAGGAAATGAAAAACTACTTTAATATTCACTAGGTTTATGAAATTTCAACCTTTTAGTGGACAATAAGAATAGAATACAATTACTGCAGACAATAACAATAGGATTGATTTTGTTTCCAAAGAACGTGTTTATAATAATAAGACAAGGACAAGCTTATAATCAGACATGAATGGACTTAAATTGCAAGATATTTGTTGTCTCTGCGACAGCCACGAACTTGCTCATTTGCTAACTGCTAGGTATAGATGGTCTTAATACCAAATATGGAATAGCTTGTTACCAGGCATTGTAACTCTCTATAACTAGTCTTAGGCAGGTATTACTGAGCTATTGGTACTTCTAGTGTCACAGAAAATATTTTTTCGGTTTTAACAAGTTTGATGGCATTGCACTTAAACAAATGTTTTGTTTAATAAAGTTATTGTGAATTTCGAGGGTGGAATCTAATATTAACATGCAAAGTGTTAAATGCATAAAGTAGATTATCAAAATCTGAATGAAAATAATAAAGATTTAGTTTTTCTCTGAAATATTCATACCAAAGATATCAAGAAATGTTTTAAGATTGAAAAGAATTTAAGGAAAGGAGGGGTCTTTGTAGAATAATTCATGGTGTTAAACAGAATAGGTACATATGAAGCCCTCGAGTGCTATTATTTTAACGCTGTTTACACAAATGCCCTTTTTGACACAAAAACCAAATTAAAAACACGAATAAATAAATGAAAATATAAAATCCAAAAAATGTCTAACTTTGTGTTATAATAAATTGCTACCATTGAGACTATTTCTCTAAAATGTGATTGTCAAAATCGAAGCCAGTCTACTTCAATTATCTTCCACAGTTACCCTATTCAAAGCAAACGTTCTGCAGCCATTGTCCAGACCCTCCCATAGAGAGCCCCACACAGGTACGTTTTCTAATACTAAGTCCTAAACATTAAGTAGATTAATTAATTAATAAACGGCTTTGGACTCAGATATTACTGTTCTAACTCTTAAATACTAAATATTTTTGTTTTGTGGCTCTAAAACATTATTATACCTACCAGAAAGTACACTAACTTGGTACAAATAGGTGAAGCTAAATCTATGTCATTAATCCAAATGACACTGAAATGCACAATTAGTCTTGAATAGATCTGAATGAATTATTATAAAAAGTAAATAATTTTGAAGTGATAAGACAAATATTGTACTGAGATTGTTACCCATCCACACCTACTCTCTCTAGCATAACAATTTGACAACTCCATGTTATTCTTTTGTGTCCCCTATTTCAAAAGTTATTTTAATCCTCTGAGCAGAATTCAGATCACTCAGAACTTCAGGTTCAAAGATTACCTTAATTTTATCCCTGTTGAGCTCCCTAGAAGAAAAATCTAAAACAAATCTTTTTCACTTTCTAGTTTAGTCGATGCCTCCGGCTTCATGAAAATCAGCATCAGAACCTATTGTTACCTTAAATAAGTACAGATTATATCTCAAATTACCTTGTGAAATTTCTCGTACAATTATATCTTTAAGTCCCCTAGTTTAATTGTATGAATACCTCTGAGCCCCTATCCGATAAAATTTGTATCTCACTATCAACTTTATCTGACCCCATATTGTTACCATCAGAACTGCCTTATTACTTATATTATTTAAATTTTCTCATCTCATGAGCTGTTACTACAAACAATATCTTAACCATTGGTCCTCCAATTTAATGGTTTTAGTATAACATGTATTACCGCTAATAAACAACAAACCAGCATTACAATTTGTTATTTCAAACATGACATAGAACTCTGTAGTACCTGTTTGACAATTAACATAATTTCAAATCTAACTTTGGTGTTGGGTGAATAACATAATTTTATAACACTAAATATTCATTTAAATACTTGTGTGCTGATTTTTAATTAATTCTCAAATACAGAATGTAGTAAATATACATGTAAGGAAATCATCAATTTTATCTACTCTTTTGGATTTTGGAATGCTGCTAATCGTATACGCTTTATGCAATTGAAATTTTTTACTTTTTACATTTCTTAACTATATATATTTCAATGTCATAAAAATGGAATAAGATAAAAATAAAATGTTATTTGAAATTATTTACAGTACTTAAGTCAAAATCATTAGGTTATATTTTTGACGAAATATAAATCTGAAATATGCAGAATAAACGTTCTTGTATGATGAGTGAAATGCCTACAATCAAAGAGCAGTAACTCTTCACAAATCTAGGAAATTAATATCTTATTTCAACGTCAACTTCACTATAATGCAAAACATTTATCATATAATATTTATAGTCTTAAATCTTTTTCTTTAGATTTTTTTTATCTACGAATTTTACAATACATTTGAGTGCTAAAGGACAAACTAAGAACATATATAAATTTTACATTTTAATTATTGATTTACATTATGTTTCATCATTTAAGTTGATTAATTGAACCTTTTACAATTACTGGAGAAAATCAACATAGTACATGGAATTATTAAAAAGAAAATATTGACAATATGAAACAAAACTTATGGGATTCAGCACAAAAAATATCTTTGATGTTGACAATTCTCATGTACATGTAACTGCTATCTTTTGCAGTTTTCATCTTCAGAAATGAATTGATATTTGTGTAATATATTTCATACTAATTGTTCATAAGCATTCTATATTTGCTCCCTACCAAAGTTTTTTAATCCAGTCTTTTGTAAATATCGGATGCTCAAAATCTAGTTCGAAAGAATCTACTTTAAAAAAATGAACTCTATTTTGAAAAATAGTCATGACGTTCAAATCATCTTTCATGAAAATTGTCTGATAAAGAAACGTTTTAAACCGAGTCATAAAATACAGTGGGTGACATTTTAAAATTCCATCGTTCTGCACTAAGAATATCTATAAGCGATATTTGTGAGGGAAAGTGTACTTTTTATCATGAATTTATGAAGTTTTGGCATATAATTCACTGTGCTTTTAAAGAATATCTCGGACCTGTTGATAACAAAAATAGAAATGTGTCTCCAATGTGCTACACATGGACTCAATGTTTCTAAGAACTATTTCAAATTGAACAGAAAAATGTGTTTATCTTTATATACATGTTTTATGAACTATCAACATTGGTTTTTTCCCTATCTATAAAATAAATTAAGAACATTTCTAAATAAAACCATGGCCCTAGAGTACAGTATATAATATCAATCAAGCTATGAATTTGCTATGTAGGATCACCCTGATGAAATGTGGATGAAATGTTGAGCATGTAACTTGTGGGGTTAATGTAATGCCATGCTGGGGAAAAGACATTAAGAAGTAATTTAGCACTAAAGCTTTCCATGGCATCCTTACGTTATCTCGCTGTTTCCCTACATCTTGTAATTAGAAGTAAATTCCCACCTTGGAGAGAACTACTCTACTTCTAAGCTTGCAAACCACCCCTGGTGAAACTTCTTTCGATATATTATCACAAATATTCGCCCAGGTTGGGTTATTAATATCCTTAATCTATACCTGGCAGTGATTGGTCAAAGATATCGTCTGCTGTCATTGGGTAAGACATTCCTGTACTGTATTGTACCTGTGATAAGACTAGTATTAAACTGTCTAATATCTAAGTATTACCTGTTACAATCATAATATATTTCTCAATATAAGTGAAAGTAATAGTTGAAAGATGTGCATACGGAATGAAGAAATAAGTACAGATTGTATGAAATAACTCAATGTCTTGGGTTTGTATGAAATAAATTTATGTCTCGGGTTTAGATAACGTGATAAAAGTATATTTTTCTATAAAATGTATGCAACACGTGACTTTTTAATTGTTGACACGTGACTTTTAATTAATTTTAACTCACCTGATAATAAAACTTACATTTTTAGAATAAGTCTACTTCATCATCCAAAGGGTTGTGATTGGACAATTCGTAGTTGTTCTTGTATTGGTAGAAAATCACCGTCAGTTGAAATTTGGGCATTTTCCTGTAAATAAATATGTTTTTAATGAAGATTTTTCTCAAACCTTTTGAATTTTATTTTCAATAATAATGCTATCTGTTACCATCTCTGCTAAGTTCATGGTATTTTTTTAAGCTAAGAAGTATTAAATGTTCTGTTTGTTTTTCTTCAATATTTATTTCTGATTTCTTTATCAATTTCTCATAGAACCAGAAATCTCCCTTCTCTCCTCCCCCAAATAATATATCGATTTGCCTGTGTGTGCACGGTATGTAGGCATCTTCAGAAAATAGCCCTTGGCTAGAAGCAAAGAAAACATTTCCTGCAGCATTAAATTATAGAGAAAATTGCTTTTAATTTTTCAAGGTAATGGATACAGAGATCACAAGAGGAATAAGATTTTAATCAATATGTCCCTTAGCTATAGGTCTTTAACTCAAAGCTCCATGGTAGAGTATGTTTGGTAGTAAGACCATCAACTGAGGAAAATGTCAAAGAAGGAAATTCCAAAGTTGGTGCATTGTACTGCGATATATAGCCGTGTCATTAACATTTAACATCATTTTACTACATCTGATAGGACAGAAAATTGATTCCTTCGCGTCTAGTAAATTGTATAGTGTGTTCCCGAGACAGAGGTATCAATTTGCTGTGCAATTGTTTTCCTGAGAGGGAGAAAAGGGGATATTTAGAATACTGTAAATTTACATAATTAATTTAGCAGTAAAATATAAAAGTATTGCACATATCGCACCAGAAACTTTGTGATGAAATATTATTGTGCTTATTGCATTTTCAGCAAGTCTTTGATAAAACAATTGTTTAATAATATGCACATCTTCAGTATATAAAGGACTTTTGAGGAAAACTGAGGAAAACTGATTTTTACTGGTAACGAAATTATTATTTTTAAACAATTTGAAATTTAAAGAAGGGGTATCACTTTGGGCCGTTTTACGGCCATTCAGTGATAAGCAAAATATTTTGCATGAAGGTACATTCGGGTCAGCTGCATAATGTATGCTATTCAGAAAATCCAATTTTTTCTGCGCTCATGGTAATTTCAGAGTTCAAAGGGTGAAAATTAACATTTTCATTGTTTCAAATTTTTGCCTGTAAATATTGGATTTGTGAAGTTCATTTCAGGAAATGATGAAAAATTCAAAAAGTAGGTCACAGTGACCTAGTTAAGTATCTATGCTATTTTAGCATTCAAAACTTTAATATTTTTGCTAAATACTAGGATTTTTCAAAGATTTGAAAGCTTGAAATTGATGTATAGTACTGTATAAGGATCTTAGTCTATAAAATATGAAAATTAAATCATTATTTGGGAACTTGGATGTTATTTTCAAGCATCGCATTTTCGTCACATTTTTACAGAAGAACATTTCTATGAACAAAAATAAGAAAACAAAATAAAATCTGGGTGTTTCTGAATCACAACCTAGTTTGCACTACGATTTGATCGGCTAAACCTGGATTCTATAGTCATGGAATGGTGAAATAAAGAAATGTATCATGTTAAGCTGATAAGATACATTCAGGCTCATCCTCTCTGAGAATAATTTTAACTTGAAAATTTGAGTTCTGACAAAACTTAATTGTTTCCGATAAGCTATGCTGATGGATGCATCTTTTAAAACAAGACACTTTTTATTGGCAATTAAATCGCAGAAAACAGTTTTTTTCCGATATAGCATAATCTTGCCCTAGCATTTGATGTAGTGAATCATATAAATCGTCTCCAGAAATTTGAGACTTACCTTCCGACGTTTTCTATACTTTTATTTTACACCTCTAAAATCATGTCATATCAAATATTCTTTTATCTTTGCAATTTATTTCAATACGTTTCGAATTTCTTCATTGATATTTTTATAACCAATGTTATCTTTATCATATGTTGTTGATGAAGTCTTGTAATAAAAGTCTCTGGGTAACGATGATATTTGTCGATGAATACATTTTATTACAAAATAGAAATATTGCATTCTTAAATCATTATTTGTTTTTTCCCCTTTCAAACACTTTCAGGGATTTTTTTTATTCATACTCATCTAGTAATATTCAATCATCATACATTTTGTATTTAAAGTAAACTTGATATTATTTCTAAAGTTTAAAAGATAAATTGTTTATTTCTGTTTTTAATATTACATGTGTTAATTGCAAGAGTGAATTCCAACCCAGTCCCCAATTCCTTAAAAAAGAATAAGAAAAAGAAAAAACTTCAAAATATGCATTAAAATATTTTTACTAAAACATTATTTTGAAGAAATCTATTTTGAGAAACGTCGTTATTTTTTAATGATAACAGACAGATGGAAGCGAGAGGGAGACATTTTCTTGTAGTGTTTACTGACAACAGATGGGACTCGAGCTTATGGACATTTTCTTGTCAAACAGGTTTTCATTAAATAAGCTTAAGCTCGTTATTTTTTTCATAATTATTTACTTTAAACTTCATATCATCGTTTTTCATTCATATGTGTATTCAATAAATTGTGAGAAATGTTTTAATCTAAATTGTAATTAATTTACGGATATGTAAGACGTCGGTATATAGGATTTCGTTGTTGTGTCTCATGTAACGTAACGTAATGAAAACATCGTTTATAACTGGAATTCCTCGAGAGTCCACATCAGTCGCATTTTTTCACTTACCCAGAACAAATAGCTATTATTTATCACCATGTAATCAACGGGAGTCAAACTGCCAAGATGTTATGTAGTTTTTTATGTATTAACCAGAAGTAAAATTTCCTTGAGGAGGGAGAGAAAAATGTTGGGTTTTTTTTTCATTTAACAGAGGAAGAAAATAATGGAAGTAGAACGTCCGTATGAACTGTCATTGATAGGCGTAATGGGAGTTACGAGACTGACAACTGTGAAACTACTTGACCTTGTCTCAGCCTCAAAAGTTTGATTGACAGACGACAGAATTATGTAATTGTTGGCAGAGGGAATAGAAATATTCCCTCTGTGAAGACCTACATGTTTATGGGTAGATCCTACTGCCGAGCTTTTTTATCATTAGTAATCACAGCCATATGGTTTTTGCTACAAAACCTAGACAGTTTTTGACAACATGCTGGGGCCTGGGCCACCGATGTTACACAATCCGGTGTCTATACAACCAAATATTTCCATTAGTACTCAAGTCGTATTGCTCCAAAAAATCTGTTGTGTTTTTTTCACGTTGCAGTCAAAAGAAATCCTACCAGTAATAGGTCAAAATAAAATCTATGACTCAGATAGAGATAATATATTTTATAAAAAGATTTTTGATCTAACAAGAAGCATGTATGAGCTACACTGCTCATCACTGTTGATTCAAGAGGGATGAATATTTATCCGATCCTTACTGAAGAGATAACCGCCCAAGGCTAAACCTGGGTGGCAAAAAACCTCCGAGATAAGAACTTCGGAGTAGCTGTTCTGCTCTTGATTACATAATCCTGCTGAGAGCCATTCTATGATAAAGTTCTACAATTAGCTCAATTTCCACAGCTGGGACACACTTCAATGTAATGTAACAAGTATATATTGGTAGGTTTTAGTTCTTATTTTAAATTAGAATGTTTGAGAGGTATACAAGTTGTTTTTCTTCAAAAATTAAAGTGTTTTTGCACACCTGTTACTGGTTTCTGTTACTATGTAGTCTGTATACCTGATGTCTTTACTCACAAATTTCATATAACGTTAACTACACTTTGTCGTTTAATGTGTAAAAATGATAAAAGACGAAGCATGAAATTATAGGAAGGAACTACTACTATGCCTTCTTAAATTGTTTTAACACAATCCACAGATTGGCAAATAGCTAATCCATTATAAATCCAATTAATGTTTTCTCTCTCTCTTTAGTATGACTAATTAGTAATATGTATCACTACTTCTCAGCATATTTCAATTTCACAATTAAATATTGCTGAATATTGGCCACTATAATCATCATAATATTATTTCAACTCCAGCTAGGTTGTCCAAGGTAGACTGGTCTACAAATATGAACAAGGGGATACAACTCCCGGTTGATTACGACTCTATTCATGATTTCATGGGGAAAAAAATTTAAATATATAAAAAAAGTATTGTTGCCTAACCAATAGAGGATAATATGACGTTTCCATGACAACTAGTAGTACACCATTGAAAATAAATTGACAAAAATTGACGTCATTTGAAATTGCATGTTTGAGCATAAACTATATCCTTGATTTATTTAAGACCTAAACTTTTTTAACATTAATATTTAGTCTATCCCCATCTTGATTATCTCCCCAAAGTATTTTGGTCTAAATCATTTATTTAAATGTTTATTTTCCCCTTTGCAAAAACCTTAAGCATTCAGTGATGAAAATGTACAAAAGCCATTTTCTTGAAAGTGATGGTTACATACTCGGACCTTATGTAGAATCTATTGGTATCACTCATTGTTGTTGGTTTTTTTGCAGGTGTTTACGACGAAGTCGGATATGTTAATTCACTCCCAACAAATCCACAAACAGGACCCTAAGCCGTATCACTGCCCTGTTTGCCAGAAATGCTTTGCCAATTCCTCCTATCTGTCGCAACACAACAGAATCCACGCGGGAATTCGTCCGTACAAATGCGAGATCTGCGAGCGCAAATTCACGCAATTGTCTCATCTCCAGCAGCACATACGCACCCACACAGGTGAAAAGCCGTACAAGTGTATGCACCCCGGATGCGGTAAGGCCTTTTCGCAACTCTCCAATCTCCAGTCGCATTCACGTTCGCATATGACAGACAAGCCGTTCAGATGTAACTCTTGTTACAAGTGCTACGCTGACGAGCAAGGTCTTCGTGATCACATACCAAAACATTCGGAGACCAAACACTTGAAGACTCACATTTGTAGGATATGTGGTAAGTCGTACACACAGGAGACGTACTTGACTCGTCACATGGCAAAACACTCGCAGGACAATATGAACATGAACAAGCTTGTTCCACCGCGACCAATCAAGCAAGAACCAAACGATCATTCCAATGGACAGGATTTCAGCGTAAACAGGCTTCCGGACCGATCTCAAGATGGTGGTGTAACTCCGTGTGGGAAGGGATCGTCAGCATTCATGCCTATTCCACAGTTTGGGGGAAACGTCCCAATGAGCACAACTAACTCTAACTACCATTATGGGTCTGGATTGCCAAGCAATTCTCTAAGCCCCTCTCTACCCCATATTTCTTCTATGGCCTCCCGTAGCTACTTTCCATATGACCCCCTGAGCGGTTTCCGCAAAGCGGATGCTCAGGAGCGAAATTTGAATGCAACTATGACCCGCCACGACAGCATGCTGGCCAACAGCCTATTGAGTCTGCAGCATATAAAGAACTACGCTTCTCAACAAATGCCATCATTCAGCCCAACATGTTCCGGCGGTGGAGCTAGACTCACTTGATAATGTTGAAGCGTATGTCAACGTGATATTGTCATACATCGTTACTCTAAGGGTTGTAAAGGTCATGTTCGATAAAATGATATTATCATTGAATTTCTGTGAGAGTTCATTTAAAGGTCAAAGTTCTATTGAATGATATTATCATTGATTTGTTACATTTTTTACAATTACATAGAGGTTGGCATGTCTAGGTCAAAGTTCAATGGAATGATATTAAATATGCTAATTTAAATGTGATGTGAAGTTCAACACACAAACAAGAAAATTGTAAAAAAAAATCTAATTTACTCTTATGATTTTGTACCATGAAATGGGTCGTTTTGTGTTTCTTTTTTTCATCCTGTTATTTTTGCATATGTCCATTTCTGACCACTTCTGGCCAGTTTATTCCGTGGAATAGAAAAATGGACTCTAAATATGGCCGACCCTAGTCTTAATTGTTTCTCATAGAGTCCAGAAGACTTTGTTTCAGTTCTTTTTTTTCCTTTGTCCTCAAAGGAGATGTCATTGGGTTGTGTGGTTTTTCTTTTTTAGAATTGTAGGGCAAAGATTATATTATATTCGTATATGTACACAACATGATACTGGATTTAACATATAATGTACAATTCTAGTATGTACTGTAGTGAGTAGTATATAATATATATATATATTGATAATTCATGTATTGTTATGGAATATGCTCAATAATTAATTGTGAATTTTTTTACAAATGATATAAATTTTTGATCAGAGAGTTCATGCATTATGTACAAATGAAACATACATACAAAACTGTTGTATGGATTATATTGTCATCAGTGTGTTTTTCAGTTATCTGATAATTAGCAAATGAATAAATCAAACACTAAGTATTTGAAAAACAATCATTTATAATGCCTTAAAGTGACTGTTGAAGAATGGCATCACTGAGGTTTTTTATTGCTTTAACTACATTCCTCGAAAGGCCATGGGCTGTTGCACTGGGTTGCTGATTAAAGGGATATAAAATTTGAAAATAAACAAGAAGAATATGCAAAACTGCAATCGAAACCAATGCTCAAACTCTCATATTAAGAGTTCTTACTTTATCTGTTATTTTCCCAAATTATTTCATGTTTCTAGTACCATACATCGAACCAAACAACTTTAACAAGATAGGAAAGGTTTGGTTTTTCTCAAAATGAGAAGTATAACTGGAATCCATATTTTATTTGTAAAAAGAACGATTGGTACCCCTGGTCATGAACGATATCTTTATGATGAAAGCATGATAAAAATACAAAAGAATGGCATGATTCACTAAACATTTGTTTTGATTTTTATAAAAGCTCAAAATGTCAGTTTATTCACCACTTTTTATAAATTGTTCGAAATCGTATAATATATGTTGTTTAACTGGTTACTCAATCACTAAAATAAGTGAATATTTGGGACTAACGTTTTTTAGTTTGAACACTCAAATAGGTATTTGTAATGATTGTGTATTGGTGATTTGACAAAAAATATCTTAGTTTAAAACTGGGGCGAGGTTTATTAGAGTAGATATTTCTATATCTATCTGTAATTAATTAGGACTTAATGCACTTTTTTTTAAATATAACGTACAGCACAATCGATGGTGACGGCTTCTGATTGGTTGTCTGTAGGTGACACGGTATCACAGCGTGCACTGTGTTGACTCCTTTGCTCAGAAAAAACTGAAGTTATTGTTCATCATTATTGTCATTTTAATTATTAATGTTTTGTTATGAACATTTCATTCTCTTGATGTACTTTGGCTTTGTCCATTAATTCAAATATATACATGTATATACAATTATGAATGTTATTAGAATCATCTAATAAAAGAAAAAGAAACTTCCAGTATCTTATTTTTAAACAGTGTAAACTCAAATTAACATTGTGTGATATTGTAAAAAAAAAAAAATGTTTTGGGGTTTTTTTTATTTGTAAAAACAGTTTTCACAATGTTTACATAGTGTAAATGTTACATGCAAAAAAATTGTAAAGGACTGAATATACTGAAATGGGTGATTAACTCCAACTATCTTAGCATGATAAAAGGAAAGTTTAACTCATTAATAATTAAGTCATTGGTATATGGCGAAATATGAATTACCACTAAAATAGTTTCGTTTATACTATTCGACAACACTACATGGGATTTGTATTGTTTACTAAACCGTACCGTATGTGGGTTTTTTTCATTTTGGATTGTTAATACTTCTTTTCTAAAACACCCAAACAAAAATGCTGAAGAGATATACAAAAATGTAATTTAGAGAGTCTTGACACTGTTTATATTTAACTTATTTTAAAAGTTAATAGTACCTGTATCTGCAAATTTGTATATCTTCCCTACACCAAAAAACCCATCGTTGTCAGCACGACAACAGCTTTTCTACTTTATATAGGAATACATACATAGGGCAACTTTAAACTAGGATACTGGATGTTTTTCTGTCGTCTTACTCATAACTGAATAAGTTATAAGATTAGCCCCTCATGGATTTATATATATATATATATACATAAATCATTTTGATGTTACTGTGAATAAAATTCATCTGTATATTAAGATTTCCATATTTAGAATGTTATAAACATGATATATATCCATTTCTGTATAGGCAGACGAATAGCAAGTTTTTGGTTTAAGAAATCTTGCATAAAATCATTGTACCAAAGGTGCTAAATTAGTCTTGGGAAAACATATCATGTATTAGGATGTTGGAAAGTTCCTTTCCTTGTTGCCTAGCAACCCATAATGCACAGAACCTTTTCAAAAATAATCATAAGTATAAGATTTTGATTTCATTTGAATATTTTAGTATAAACTTTTTGATAGAATAGTTATTCTTTCAAAGATGAAAAGTTGTAAGCAGAAAGAGTAATTAGGGCTCCAGGCAACAGGAAAGAACTTTTTTGTAGTTTTAGACCTGTCCCTATGATCAACCACCAACCAAATGTATGAGATTTCTAACTGCATGTAAAAGTATTTTGGTTTTAACGTTACAAAATTTATTGGTTTGCTACCTTTTCTCAATCAAACTGAATTTCGATTCTCCTTTTTAAAAGTTAAAAGTTAAAATCCTCCATATTATATTTTCATGGCCTGAATTGTTGTGATTATTATGAGAATATGTTAGAAAAATATCAAAGTTCCATTATAACAATCGTTCTATGATTGGTTATTTGACAAAAGTTTGGTTGATGATTGAAATTAATAGGTGACTTACATTGTTTTTGTTCTGTCCTTTAAAGTGTGAGATTGTACGAACTATTGCTGTACTTCACTTAATATTACCGAATATATCTATCATCACAACTGTAATGGAACGTCATATAACACTGACTACAGATTCTGAGGATAAAAACTAGATGTGATATGAACCCTTTCAAGGGTAGTGTGAGGTAGCAATATATCCCACATTGCCGATATTGTGAACTTCATTGTTTTGTGGATTTTAAGTGAAATGCAGTAATCAACGATTGTATACTGTAATAATATATATATATCTATATATATGTATGTATGTCCTTATTAGTTGATGTATTATAAAAGACTTGCTCACACACTTGTTAGAGGAGCATACGGTGTAAAAATCTGTGTTAAATCCTATATAACGTACCACTGTATATATAAACAGATAATTATATATGTACTATTGTTAAACTAAAGGTAACTGGTTATCTGTGCTCAATGGCGATCTTAAAAATGATTTTCAAATATCATTTTACATTGGAACACTGCTTCTGAAGTTCTTAAACAGAGAATCCAAAGGAAGTCTTCAGACAAATCGCAGGCTTCTAAAAACTTCTATTCTAATACGACATTGTATTTTTGATTTGAAAAAATGTAGATTTTTTTATTGAAAAAGAAACTTGATTTCATTATTGTTAATCAAATAAATTTTGATCATATGGTTTTGAGGCAGTGCCATTTTAAAACCGTAATCGATTCAGTTTTTATTTTATTTTCATTCTTTTAATGGACTTCTAATCACTACAGATATGTTTCATCTGATTTTTTTTAAACTACGGCAATGTTGTTTTAATACTAGTTTGGATGACCACCCTCGCCATTGAGACATACAGCCAGTTAAACTTTATACATCATGCATCGAATACTTGTTTGACCCGTGAATGTGATTAATATATAATATTAATTGTTAATGTTTGAACAAAAAGTATATACCATCTTAAATTGCTTTGAGTGATCATAAAACAGTGACAGCTATACTCATCTTTACTTACCGTATATATGTGGTTCTGTAATTATATATTGTTTGGTATCTAGAGTAAGTGTAAACACTGTCCAGAAGTTTAGTTCTGCCAGGTTCCCTGTTAGCGTGGTTACAAGCGTGAGTCAGGTCACAAGTTTATTTTCTGTAGTTGTAAATTTCACAAGGTGCGTGGATTAATTCACACTAATTCTTGATATAATTATCAGAAATCTATATATTGCAATGTGCTCCTTGTTGATATTATGGATGTTTATGTTTGAATTTCTCTCATTGAAAACACTAATATTGCACCATACACTATCGATATTTGGCAGTGGCGTCCTCTCTAGGTCTAACCAAAGATTCAATAGTGCTTTATTTATGTCTTCATTGATAACAAAAAACTATGGATGGTTTTAACACAAGAATAAAAATGTTTTACTTCATGGAAAAAAACATGTTGATTAAATATCCAACAATCTCGTTAGAACTATTTTCAAATGTAGTTTTTATCTTAATTGATATATGTTAATTTACTCATTTTATTTTGCATTGGTTTTTAGCCGTTTTCTTATCGGTATGTCCTAGGCGATGTATTTTATAATTGAACACTTTACCTGTGTGTAACTTGTGTGAGTCACGTCCCATTGTTATGTACATACAATCATCATGTCTGGAGTGACTATAAAACTCGATCGCATCATCAACAAAAATTATAAGATAAAAAAATATAAAAAAATCACTTTCCTTAAAAGGAGTATATATACGATTTCTTGATTGACATTGGTTCTGATTAGGCTCCAGAATCACGGAAAAGGCTTATGTCTAAAACAATCTTACTCTTCACTTGGCCAATCACAGACGACGTTATGAAAAGTTACGCCATTTTTGATTGGTTAAAGCAACAAATAAATCATGATCCTGGAGCCAGAATTGTTTCTGTCACGTCTATCGAACGCGCGAATGAGATGGTTGTGTACCTGATACGTAACAAAGGTGTGGAACACTGGTGATGGATGTGCTATGTACGATTACAGGGTAATGATGAAACGTGTGCGAGATGTATTCAATTATTATTATATTATTATTAGTGTCAACTTAAGCCTGTTTGTTTTAAGTATACAATTTCAGTGTCGTGTGACGAGACAGACTTTTGTTTCAGTGCTAAACAGATTTATCTCCCTTGAGTTTAAGTTACTCCCATGTTTCACATTTTACATCAAATATAATATGATTAGTTCGAACGGTCATGCGCCATATTTCATGTGTTTTGCATTCATCATAACTTGTTTCATTCTTCCCCTTTTTGGAAATTAGAGTTATCTCCCTTTAATCGTTGCCTGTTTCAAAATGGAAGTCGTTCTGCTCGAGTTGTCTAAATAGTAATCCTTTGAAGCTCTTATCTGTGTATGTTCCCTCTGTATACAAATTACATCTATTTAGTATATATGCATATATCTACATCTTTCACCCTCTTATTCTATTCTATATGGCTGAGGCTAAACAATCGATTTTGTTCAATTTTATAGCAAAATAAGGATGTCTAAAGTTGATGCAAAAATGAAGGCTATGATCTAGTCTCGAATGTGTTTTTAATTCAAATGTATCTTATGAATGTCCAATTCACTCGTAATGCTGCAGGTTGGCAGTAAGGGTGACTAAATATCTACTTTATTGGTGCTTTTCCATGGAATACATATAAAATATATATCTAATAATAGTCCTAATCCTGCTCCACCTTAAACATCTCGCAGCACACCTACGTATATCATTAAATATATTCATACACATTCTTACATCAGTGCGTGACTAATCAAAGATGACTGTGTATGTCTAACATTTCTAGCACAGGGCCTACACCAGCAAGTTCTATATAAAATGACATAATCACATAATGCTGATGAAGTATACGAAAACTGTTGTGTAAAGTGACATCCAATCCTCATTGACAACAGTTAAAACCAGCACTGGACATGTTGACCAGGAAAGTGTTGGTGTTTGTATGAAAGTTTTTCTTGTGTTACATCTATCAGTATTTACTTAAAATGACAAATCTTTCTGAAAGCAAATCTCTATAAACTGATCATGACATACAGCATACCTGCTTTTCCGTGAAGAAAAAAATCCGTCTTTACATATCACTATGAAGCATGCATACTTATAACAAACGTTTTCTCTGATTACAATCCGAATTACCCTTATCTAGGCCCCGATTACAATCCTAATTACACACACATTTAGGCCCATATTACAATCCTACTTGCAGACGTATTTAGGCCCTGATTATAATCCTAATTACACACACATTTAGGCCCAGATTACAATTCTAATTACAGACTCATTTAGGCCCAGATTACAATTCTTATTACAAACTCATTTCGGCCCTGATTACAATACTAATAATGACTCATCAAGGCCCTGATTACAATCCTAATTACAGGCTCATCTAGGTTTTGATTATAATCCTAATTACAAACTCATTTAGGCCCTGATTATAATCCTAATTACAAACTCATATAGGCCCAGATTACAATACTAATAACAGACTCATTTAGGCCCTGATTTCAATCCTAGTTACAGACTTATCTAGGCCCTGGTTACAATCCTAATTACAGACTCATCTAGACACTGACTATAATCCGAATTTCAGACTTATTTAGGCCCTGATTATAATCCGAATTGCAGATTCATTGAAGCCCTGATTATCATCCTAATTACACACTCATCTAGGCCCTGATTACAATACTAATAATGACTCATTTAGGCCTTGATTACAATCCTACTTGCAGACGTATTTAGGCCCTGGTTACAATCCTAATTACAGACTCATCTAGACACTCACTATAATCCGAATTTCAGACTTATTTAGGCCCTGATTTTAATCCGAATTGCAGACTCATTTAGGCTCTGATTATAATCCTAATTGCATACTCATGTAAGCCCTGATTATAATTCTAATTCGAATCATTTAGGTCCTGATTATAATCCTGAAGAAAAACTGCAGTCTCATTAAGACCCAAGAATTTGGCGACGTATCAATTAGCTCTGTTAATAAAGTTTTCGTCAGTTTAATTTTGTAACAAGAAATCATCAAATAGGATAACGACATACAGGTTAATACAGATTCATAGTTTAACTCTGTCTGATCAAGGTCTACCTTTACACTGATGGCAAACTCGCAATATCCTGACAAGGTATCCTGCTCCAGAATTTATAAAATTAGGAAAAGAATATCACTAGCAAAAGGAATCACATACTCTTAATGAAGCTGATTTTGTTCACATTGACAAAATTAAGAATGATGATTCAAAGAACAGTGCATATTCATGCGAAACATGATAAAAGGCAAATGTACCAAATCTAACATAACAAAAAAAATCCTATCAAACAACTTACGGTAGATACTTACTGTGCTGGAGATGTTTTTACTAGGTGGATTTCAGGTGTGACTAATAAAGGTAGCGTCATTGCCTTTTTCATTATCTTTTTTAAATAAAAGTTGCAATTTTAGCAACTCTAAAATACCATTTTTCCATTTAAGCTAAGCGTCTTGATCAATTCGTGTGTAGTGTATCGTATCTACATTATATCCCGATGGTGGCTAGATTTCAATGGTCTTGTGTCGTATGTAGTGTAACAGTGCTTTTGTTATAAGACAATAAAATGTTTGAAATAGTAATGAAAGATCTTCTTGTCTGTCTTGACATATTGTGTATAATCAAGTTTAATATGTATACCGGGCTGGTTATATACAGTCAGTTGCCATAATACAGTGAACATTTTGCTATATATTATTAGTAATTTCACACATTTTAAATGTTATTCTTAAAGTCGTTTTGCATTCAATCGTAAATAAATTGTATGTACTGTCTAAAATAGTTTCCATGCCACATTTATCGAGAAATCAATCTTAATTGTAGACATGTAATTTTCATGACGCCATGTTACTATAGACAAAGAAGGAAATGGCGGGGTCATCAAAGATTGTTTGGTATAATCGCTTACAACTCAGACATTGCAATGAAAGAACATGTTCAATGTTTCAAAATAAGCGCTAGGTAAAATGCTTTTATGTTGTCAACTTTGAAGTTTTTACGTTTGCAATTGAGTTCAGGAGAGGAGTTTCTTTTAATGAAATTACTAAGAATATATAGTTAATCGCTATAGTTAATCGCTTACATACTGTATTACGGCCACTGACTGTAGGCATCGATGTCACTAATATGAAGCTGTCAATGTTTTTACAACCTGAGAATTACAAAATTACTTTACACCATTACCACCATTGAAAAGCTTGAGCTTCTAATTAAAGATCAAGATAAAAATATCAATTAAAATTATTTGCATCCCGAAAAAAAAACCGTGGCATTACCTCATATATGGATTAACATGCTGGTCGCGCATGCACCAAAAGCAAAACTATTTTATATTATTTTTGTGTTGATAAGACACACATATATATATAAATATATATATATACATGATACTCCACCAGTGACAAATGGTATTTTGTCACTATCAAAAACAGGAGCAGACGATTTAGTATTTTTCTTCAGTTACAAAAGTTACTTACTTTACACCATTACCACCATTGAAAAGTTTGAGCTTCTAATTTTACTTCAAGTTAAAAATATAAAAAAATAATTAATTGCATCCCGAAAAAAATCCGTGGCACTATATCTTATATAGATGAAGTAATGATTGCGCATGCACCAAAGGCGAAATGAATTATTTTCTGTTATTTTTGTGTTAATTAGGCATATATATACACGATTAAACACTAATTATGCTCTGTCAGCGGTGGAGCATCTTTAAGTGTTGAGTATCGTTGATGCTATGTCGGCGGTGGAGCATCGTTATGTATTGCCTTGTAATTAAAGAATAATGAGTATTATACATACCCCGTAGTTACATATAAGATACTTAACTAAAATGCCATCACAAGAGCAGATAATTCTAGAATAACGAGTAACATATATACATACATGTATAAAGATTATTAACGATATAATGTCATCACAAAAGCCGATAACTCTAGAATAACGAGTAACATATATACATATAAAGATTATTAACGATATAATGTCATCACAAGAGCAGATAACTCTGAATTTGTGACCAAGAACACTGAGCAGATAGGAAATGTAAATAGATATCCTTAATAAATATGGATACCGATTTTGATTAGACATTGAAAGGAAATCTAAAAACAATGAAAGTTTCGATTGTCTTTGTTTAATGTTGATTATATTTTGAATCAAATCATGTTCGATCAGCTCGTTCCGTTTCATGAAATATCCTCCACACATCCCTGTTGTTATATAATACTACTCTAGGCCGTGTAATGAGTTCAGACTAGCGTGGTGCATGAAAACAATAAATATCAATGTTTGAAAAATCGACTGAAAGCCAAAGCTATATTTATCACAGCATTTTACCTAAAATTGTGGTTTTCTTTCAAAACGGAAGGCACTAAACACTCCCAAATCTAAATTGCGTTAAACATCCACACAAAGGAACAAGTTATATATAAAAAAAATCTTAGAGAGTCTTTGTGATACTATTCCTATATGATCACTCGAGGTTGGTTCTTACCTTGCTGATGACGTTTTCCTGTCCCCCTGTCTACTAGATGCTGCAGGGATATATCTTACACACCTACGTGCTCCGTTTATCTCTCAGTTCTCAGTGGTGTGACCTTTATATACTCATGTTTCATCCAAGACGAAAACATGATTGACTTTACTGAAGCATAGAAAACATAATCATACAAAACATATTCTCAATAAATGTTTATGAATTCATTTCTATCAGTTTTATTCAGTTCTTAGGTGATTTTCCATAACGCCTAAATATATCAAATAAATCTTGTGCCTCTATGTCAGGAGGGTGGTATTTTGAATAACCTTGTGTAATATGGTGTTTAATAAATCACTGTCAGAAAGGTTATAATAAGCGATACACAAAATCATCAATAATGTAGAGTTTGTACAATGTGTAAGTCTTCACAGACAGACTCCGTGCCGTATTTGTTTGTACAATATGTAAGTCTTCACAGACAAACTCTGTAGCGTATTTGATAGTACAATATGTAAGTCTTCACAGAGATACTTCATACCGTATATGTTTGTACAATATAAAAGTCTTCACAGACAAACTCTGTACCGTATTTGTTTGTACAATATGTAAGCTTTCACAGACAAACTCTGTAGCGTATTTGTTAGTACAATATGTAAGTCTTCACAGAGATACTCCATACCGTATATGTTTGTACAATATGTAAGTCTTCACAGACAAACTCTGTACCGTATTTGTTTGTACAATATGTAAGCTTTCACAGACAAACTCTGTAGCGTATTTGTTAGTACAATATGTAAGTCTTCACAGAGATACTTCATACCGTATTTGTTTGTACAATATGTAAGCTTTCACAGACAAACTCTGTAGCGCATTTGTTTGTACAATATGTAAGTCTTCACAGACGTACTCCGTACCGTATTTGTTTGTACAAAATGTAAGTCTTCACAGACAGACTCCGTACCGTATTTGTTTGTACAATATGTAAGTCTTCACAGACAGACTCCGTAGCCTTCACAGAAAAACTCTGTAGCGTATTTGTTAGTACAATATGTAAGTCTTCACAGACAAACTCTATAGCGTATTTGTTTGTACAATATGTTAGTCTTAACAGACAAACTCTGTAGAGTATTTGTTTGTACAATATGTAAGTCTTCACAGACAGACTCCGTACCGTTTTTGTTAGTACAATATGTAAGTCTTCACAGAAAGACTCCGTGTACCGTATTTGTTTGTACAATATGTAAGTCTTCACAGACAGACTCCGTAACGTATTTGTTTGTACAATATGTAAGTCTTCACAGACAGACTCCGTGCCGTATTTGTTTGTACAATGTGTTAGTCTTCACAGACATACTCCGTACCGTATTTGTTTGTACAATGTGTAAGTCTTCAGAGAGATACTCCGTACCGTATTTGTTTCTACAATATGTAAGTCTTCACAGAGATACCCCGTACCGTATTTGTTAATACAATATGTAAGTCTTCACAGAGAAAGTCTGTAGCGTATTTGTTTGTACAATATGTAAGTCTTCACAGAGATACCCCGTACCGTATTTGTTAATACAATATGTAAGTCTTCACAGACAAACTCTGTACCGTATTTGTTTGTACAATATATAAGCTTTCACAGAAAAACTCTGTAGCGTATTTGTTTGTACAATATGTAAGTCTTCACAGACAGACTCCGTACCGTATTTGTTAGTACAATATGTAAGTCTTCACAGACAGACTCCGTACCGTATTTGTTTGTACAATGTGTAAGTCTTCACAGACGTACTCCGTACCGTATTTGTTTGTACAATATGTAAGTCTTCACAGACAGACTCCGTACTGTATTTGTTTGTACAATGTGTTAGTCTTCACAGACAGACTCCGTACCGTATTTGTTTGTACAATATGTCAGTCTTCACAGACAGACTCCGTACCGTATTTGTTTGTACAATGTGTTAGTCTTCACAGACAAACTCTGTAGCGTATTTGTTAGTACAATATGTAAGTCTTCACAGAGATACTTCATACCGTATTTGTTTGTACAATATGTAAGTCTTCACAGACAAACTCTGTAGCGTATTTGTTTGTACAATATGTAAGCTTTCACAGACAAACTCTGTAGCGTATTTGTTAGTACAAAATGTAAGTCTTCACAGACAAACTCCATACCGTATTTGTTTGTACAATATGTAAGTCTTAACAGACAGACTCCAAACCGTATTTGTTTGTACAAAATGTAAGTCTTCACAGACAAACTCTGTAGCGTATTTGTCTGTACAATATGTAAGTCTTCACAGACAGACTCCGTACCGTATTTGTTTGTAAAAAATGTAAGTCTTCACAGACAGACTCTGTACCGTATTTGTTTGTACAATATGTAAGTCTTAACAGAGATACTTCATACCGTATTTGTTTGTACAAAATGTAAGTCTTCACATGCAAACTCTGTAGCGTATTTGTCTGTACAATATGTAAGTCTTCACAGACAGACTCCAAACCGTATTTGTTTGTAAAAAATGTAAGTTTTCACAGACGTACTCCGTACCGTATTTGTTGGTACAATATGTAAGTCTTCACAGACAGACTCCGTACCGTATTTGTTTGTACAATGTGTTAGTCTTCACAGACATACTCCGTACCGTATTTGTTTGTACAATATGTAAGTCTTCACAGACATACTCCGTACCGTATTTGTTTGTACAATGTGTTAGTCTTCACAGACATACTCCGTGTACCGTATTTGTTTGTACAATATGTAAGTCTTCACAGACAGACTCCGTACCGTATTTGTTTGTACAATATGTAAGTCTTCACAGACATACTCCGTACCGTATTTGTTTGTACAATATGTAAGTCTTCACAGTCCGCTATTTGTGTTTAAGACTTAACGATGCTTCACCGCCGACAGAGCATAAATGATATTCATTATTTGAACAGTAATTGGTGTTTAACCGTGTAGATATTATGTCTAATTAACGCAAAAAAATAATATAAAATAATTTATTTTACCTATGGTGCATGCCAAATCAGTACATCATTCCATGTAGTATATAATGCCAGGGAATTTTTTCGGGATGCAATGAAATAAAATTAGAAGCTCAAACTTTTCAACGATGGTAATGGTGTAAAGTAAGTAACTTTTTTAACTGAAGAAAAAGACTAAATCGTCTGCTGCTGTTTTTGATAGTGAATAAATATCATTTGTCAGCGGTGGAGTATCTTAAAAACAACAACCCTTTTACATGTGGGTTTCAGATCGCACCGATCAACCAAAATGGCTGGTAATGGACAACATTGAAAATAACAATAAGTCGATATCAATTTACTCAAAAGGAAAAGTGGCTAAATTCAGTTGTCAAAAGAAAGCAACACAAAATCATTTTCTTTTTTTAAAGTCAACATTCGTGTACATATGTTTGTTAATACGAGTCCTTTCATATTTATCGCCGGCACGTTTTGACGCTGCTATTCTTCGAAATGTGAGTGTTTAAGTCATGTGATAAAGTGTTAAAACAAGATAAGTTAATGTTCATATCATATGATATTTCATGAAATTTTTTTTGTGAAAAATGAAAACCCTCATTTTGTAACAATGTCATATACACGTACACACAAACAAAACGCATGCCATAATCAAAGTAAGTTTCGAAGATATTACATTAATCATTACATAACATATTCAGCATATAAGGTACATTGTGCTTGACATGAGCATGAATACCACATCAGAATACAAAAATACAAAACGAAAACACAATCAGCAATGTAGTAATGGATCGAAGATACTTACCAGCATACAGTACTTGGAAACAAATTCATCAGGCCCTATTTCTCTACGCTAGTTCTGAGTTTTTCTTTGACATTAAATATTGCTGTGCTATTAAGAAGATAGGTTCGTTTATTGCCCCTACTTCGATTTTAATATGTCTGTTGTGTGTTTATAAATATGTACATAGTGCAGATAACAAATGATGACACCAAAATCCTAACTTTTAGATCACTGCTGTTTCTTTGGTCCCGCTGCCTGATATTGAAGTAAATATGTTCTCTAGTCATCCTCTGTAACGTCAACTATTGTACTTTTAATTGTATCTCCAACATGAATGTTTTCAACATTGATACTCGCGTTATGCAAATGTATCACATTTCCATACGAGGATGAATCTGAAAAGACAAGTGTAACGATGTAAATAATCAATAAAACATTTAAAGATGCTCCACCGCCGACAGAGCATAAATGACACTCATCATTTAAACAGTATTCAGTGTTTAATTGTGTGAATATATGTCTAATTAACCCAAAAAATAATATAAAGAAATGCATTTTGCTTTTGGTGCATGCGCAATCAGTACTTCATTCCATATAGGACATAGTGCCATGGATTTTTTTTCGGGATGCAATTAATTATTTTTGATATTTTCATCTTGACGTAAAATTAGAAGCTCAAACATTTCAATGGTGGTAATTGTGTAAAGTCAGTAACTTTTGTAACTGAAGAAAATTACTCAATCGTCTGCTGCAGTTTTTGATAGAGGAAAAATACCATTTGTCAGTGGTGGAGCATCTTTAATTTCTGATTTGTTTGTTTGTTTGTTTGTTTTGAAGTTTACAGCCCATCGACAGCTGAGGTCATTTTTGGCCAAACTATAAGTGATGCATTAGTTTTAAAGATCCACATTGAAGACAAGTTTCCTGTTAATTCATCAGTCTTTGTAAGACAAAGGAAACCGATAAACACGATGATACACACCTTTATCAGTGCGGTATATAGACCTTATGATGATGGAACTGAAGATTCCAACGACATCCACAATGCCAGATATGATCCCATCATACCTGAAATTGACAAATATATATACATTGTACTATCATAACAGCCGAAAAAATACAACGACCGAGGAAATTTAGAGACGGTCTCAATGATACACCATCCATGGATATTATCGTGGGCAAAAATCGCGAAAATTTGATCCATAGCAGGACAAGACATGGATGAATTGTATGCTATTATACGACACTCATATTACACAAGTATTTAACTAGCTTCCCAAAACACTAAGACGGCTATCATACAGCATTATTTATTAGCAAGCATTTATAGGAAAGTTTGGCAGATTGTTATGTACAATATACCTAGAAGCTTGCATAGTGCTTATGACAATTTTCGTTTTTGAAGAATATATTTAAACGCTTTCACATTCAATGTAAAGATAACCAACTTCATAATATTTATTAAAGGGCCACAACCTTTCCGAAACCAGAATTAAAAGTTTCTTTTAAATAAGTATAACAGGATAAAATTGATAACAATGGCCTAAAATGAGGTTACAACACCAAACAATTTCAAATCAGTGAAGATGCATGTCTCTGTTTTGCTGTCTGGCGCAGTCAACTAACGGCGGGAAACCTAATACGAAATGAAATACGTTATGAAAATTAACGGGTTTTTTTCTAAAGTTGTTCAGAGAATCTATTAAATGCGATACAGAACCTATTGATGCCGATTGTCTTCCATGCCGAAACAGGTTAAGCATTCTGCATTAAATTCAATTCGTTTAAAATATTTTATATTTTACTTGAACCATAACGGAAACAAGGACATTTGATTTTGAGAAGAAATACATAACATTGAATTGTTATGATTGGCAGGTCTCTCTTGGCAAGAGTAAAATTCGTAATACATTTATGTAACTTCGTACATTCGATGAAAAATAATTTCACTGTCAGTCCGGGAGCTCCCCTGTTCTTACCATGGCCATGCTTCTTCATCCGTGACGGGTACACTTGGCGGAACATCGACCTTTCTAGTGGATATATCCACTTGAGGAATGCCGGATGTCTCTGTTATCACGGCTAGTTTTGTTGGGTTGATTTTAGAGTTACTGAAACATAAATACAGAATAGCTATCACCGTTACGGTGATCGGTATACTACATCAAGACACCATTACTGAAAGTGTTGGCTTCTTTCAAAATTAGTTTTTTTCAGTTAACATTTAAAGAGACAATTCGATCTAAGAGTTCGTTCTAATGGAAATTAGATTAGTTGGTTTAACTGTGATATGCCAGAAAAGCCCACTGTAGCTAAGTGTATATGAACTGTTCAATCGACATTACACATAGCCTTGTATGCCTAACCCTGACCCTTGCCTGTGTTGTAAAGAATTTTTTGTCTAGAAATTCTCAAAACGCTCTTACAGCGCTCTTACATTTGTGTTAACATTATTAGATGCATGTTCTTGTCTGAAAATAATTTCATCAACTCCTCAATGGTTATGAATTGCTTTTGTTTAACGTGCGTGACTTTGACTCGGGCAAGGTTACAGCGTACATGTTGTACCTGCTTAATCGTATTGATCGACGATTTGGAATTTCAATGATATTAATGAAAGTACTTAACAACGTTGTGGAATTTGTCACTATTTCTTGTTATATGTTTCATAAGGAATGTATAACAATACATCTATGTCATATTTTACTTCGTGGTTATGTAACGAATTAGCCTCAATGAATTGTCCCTTTAATCGCACATGACACTAAGTTGATTTACAATAGAACATGCACTAATATGAAGAGGCGTACATAAATTACGGTGGTGTGGAAAACTAATTAAAAAAACTGGTCAGTACGAGAAAACATGGCATCTTGTAGAATTAATCTGACTTTGCGATTGACAGATCATGGTATGACCAAAACTATCTTATACTTAAAACATTCATATCCACCGATTCCACTTCTTCACAGATTGAGATCAGGGGGAGTGGCATGAGTTGTTCTGAGATGAGGTACCTTGTTGTGCTATGTTCGTGACCATAACCTTGCTGAACAACTGAACGAAAGTAGCAAGTCTCCACACCAGGATCGTTCTCACCAAAGTCCAGGTCACAGTGACGACACATAGGACAGGCATAATGATTCAAATCTGTTGGCTTGAATGGGGATGGCTTTGTCTGACCTGCAAGTAAATCAGACAGTTGGTGAATGTCTGCTGATGGGTACATACAACCATACGAAAAGTTGGATGGTAGTGGATTCCTTCTGGTCAATTACTACTGAACAGTTACATGCCTTTCACAAGCTTTCAAAAACAGTTGTATTCAAATTGGAAAAAGACCGGACAGGTTCATTTCTCAAATTCTTAAATATCATCGACCTACAAAAAGAAACAATATATATATATATATATATATATATATATATATATATATGCAAATATAGAATACTATTGTCATGGTAATTTGTCAAATGAAGGTAACAGTTCGTGTATATACGTCATTTTAAACGTTTACTCTAGATTGTGTGAACCAGTGTCCTTATCGCTGTTAGAAATGTACAGAAATCAGTCAAGTTCTAACTACGCTTTATACTTTTGTTTAGAGTGAGATATAGTAGTAAGGAGTTACCTTCCCCTCTGCCATCTCCATAGATATACCCTTTAGTATATATCATGTTGTCAAACTGACTGAAGAACAGTTGGCTGTCCAAATACAATGTCCGTTTTCCTGATTGATCTCTGATTGTCCACATTGCAGTCTCTTGGTAGGGTTTGTATTTCTGTACCACAATGGGTAAGTAAGACTGACCATGGTAGGGTTTGTATTTCTGTACCACAATGAGTAAGTAAGACTGACCATGGTAGGGTTTGTATCTCTGTACCACAATGGGTAAGTAAGACTGACCATGGTAGGGTTTGTATCTCTGTACCACAATGGGTAAGTAAGACTGACCATGGTAGGGTTTGTATCTCTGTACCACAATGGGTAAGTAAGACTGACCAACGTCTACCATATCAATGTGTTTTTCATCATTATCATTACTGCAACCACCTTCAACAATAAAGAAATTGTAAATTATTGTCAACTTCCATTATCAATAAACTTGCCAAATCTATATAAAATATCAAAACATTCAAACCGCGTGTATAAAAAGAGGAATAAGATGCTTCATACAAAGTCTAGCCAAATTTAGCCACGTGGGCTTGCTGCTTTCTCACAAAATGGTTTCTATCGGGTCACATGTTCCGATAAATTTTGACATAAATACATGTATCGTTAAAAGGTTAACCTGTCTGTATCCATACGTTCGAGTCAAGGGGAACCTAAATAAAAGATTGAAAAATATCTGAATCTGAAGACTTTGGACTAATGATCCTTGTTAACAGATGTAGCAGGGATGAAATTTATAAACTATAAATTGTATTTTGTTTTTAATATTTATGCCGTCATTCGTGCCGACCGTCCCGTGTTTTGTATCGTGCTCGCATACAAGAATTGTCCGTGTATCGTATCCCATATTGTGATCGTAGTGTACAGGTGTATTGCGTTGCGTTGCTCGTTAGTTTGTTGTTACGTCAGTGTCCTATGGTGTGATTTGTATTGGTCATAATTATGCAAGTTATTTTGTTGGATTTCATTGGTCCGTTTCGGGTGGTCAGTTTTGGCGCGTGTTTCATTGTCCTTATCTCGTTAGTTCCCTTTGTGGACTCATAGAGAACGGACGACTTTTATGACAGTAAGTGTCTTATTGATTTTTATGTTCCATGTATGTTATATTCGAGACTTCATTTATTAGTCTCATGCAGTTTAAATTGAAACTAGAATTGTGTAATGTAATTATTCGCAACGTATGTATTTAAATAATTATATTTGAGTAAGATTTTGAATATCTTCAAAATCATGTAACACAGAATTAAATGTGTTTTTGAAGTCTATGTGATATTCTCATCTGGGTAATGAGATTGTATCTATAAGGCTATTTATTATAATTTGCAGTACCTACAGTATTTGGATGGTCAGGATCTTTCTACAGTTTATATCTAGATCTGTTATACGGCTCTATGCCACACGCAGGTATGCCATGTTCTATTTTATGTCTTTGTATTGTTGTAATTTGTAAAATATATTGAATCCAGATATTGGATTCAATAGAATGTGGTAATTGTAATTGTTAAAATCTCGAATGTTAAAAGTTATATGTACATATATATGTAAGAGTTGTCTCCCTTATCATGTGTATGTGTATGGTTTTACTTATATTCGTCTGTATATGTTACAGGGTTTGTTGCTTCAGATAGATCTGAGTAATAAAGACAGCAGAACTCATATGAGGAGTTGTTTTAATAATTTTGAATTCTACGATTCACCCCTACCACACATAAACTATATATAAAAAATCGGAAGGTACCCAATAGCAAACGGTACAACTAAGGCATTAGCCTGATATATACAAAGTTTCAAGGAGCTATGCTGAACGGTTTTGTATCCATAACCCTGACAGGCATCTCGGACGGGACATGTTTCTCGGGGATATAATGATGAGGATATATACATACATGATGAAAATGACGAAACATTTCTCAGTGTTTGGGCCGGTTCTCCGTCATTCTCCATCTTACAGAAAGTTTGTGTCCAGTTCTTAAAAATAGCTTCTATGTGATTGACGTAGTAGTGGATAGACCTGAAAGACAAAGAGTAGAAAACTTCATACATATATATACCCTCTAAAAGTCTTCTAATTGATGGTGTGTAAAACAGGTCCTGTGGAGTCTTCTTCAAATTATCCATTAGATCTTGCATCAGTTTCCGAAACTATCGTTGAACATCTAATGTGCTCGACATATCCCCTGGCAAGAGTTCCTACTTGAGCAAGATTTAGATCGCATTTGTATTATTTTTGTAAAGGTAATTATATTATGTCATTATTTGTAACAATATCTGTATTTATTAACATTGTATGCATTCTGTCAAGAACACAGGGACCTGGCACGATTTTTTTGAAACAAACAGTATACATTTATATATATTATAGTATCAAGGGTATGAATTCGGCGGTCGAGAAAAACGGACCTATTTTTTTTAAAACCGTGATTATTTTAATAAATGGGTTTTATACAACATTGATAGATATCTTACCTTAAAGAGAAATGATTTATCTTTCCATTGAGTGCTTGATGAACAAAATTGGCCAAGTATTGACGAAGTTATGGCTTGATGAATCGGGAAATTTACGACAAATATGCTAGGTAGACATTTCCCTGTCCGGTCGAAATGTCGTCTCGGCTCTAATGGGTACCTCAAAAACCAAGCCAAAATCACAAAATCTACGCTTGTGGTGGTAAACAGTACCCATAACTGTGTTCATCCACAATCTCCTTTGGAGGTGTCATGACCCGTACTTTGTAGAAACTCCATTTAAACATCGTGTAGCTCACTTAGCCTACTTTAACCGTCACAGCCATGTTCCTTTTTTTCTCGGAACGCTTCTCGACTTTACATATCGTGACTACATTATGCAAATTATGTAGTGTTGTGCTTGTCAGCATATTCGTTCAAAACTTGGGGATGTAAAATTGACGATAGGTAGCGATGAAGAACGCGCGATGACAAATGCCTTACATGACGTCTTCAAGAACTCAGATTTTCTTCTATGTACCAGACACATTAAAGAAAACTGTACTATGTATCTCGAAAAAACAGGAACTTCAGAAATTGAAAGAAAAAGAATAATACGAATACTTTTTGGGACTGATGGCCTTGTCTTTTCAAGAAACGATCATGAATATTTAAGTCGACGGGTCGATTTGGAAACCTATTTGGACAATTCAAAGTTTAGAAAATATTGGGAAAGGTTTCTTGAACCCAAACTGAAGGCATATGTCATCGCGCCACTTCGACTGGGCATAATCAAACAAATGTGGACAAACAATAACGCCGAATCCACCATGAACAATAGAATAAAACAGGTAGCAGACTTTAAACAGCACAAACTCCCAATTCTCGTGGAAAAACTATCTATTGTTTCAAAATTACATATGTTAGATATACGGAGAGCTTTACACTGCAGGGGAAACAAATTAGAAACCAAATTTTCACACTTCCTGATAAATTAGGACGACTGGCTGATCAAGTCAAACCATGAAAAAGACAATCATTTTCGAAAATTCTTAAAAGTGAAAAAAAAACACACAACAACACTGAAACTATTTCGGCAACATCTTCCAAATTCCAATGCTCACGACCAAAACAAACTTGTGGCAAAAAGCCAGGCCAGTGCAAGAGACAACGATCTGAAAAAACTAGAAATATTGAATAGGCAGACATACAGTCACACACTAAAAAGTAAACCTTTACCTGTATAGTTTCTGCATCAAAATATAACATGATTCTAGCACTCCAAAATGAATTTATTCATAACGTAAATATAAGCATTTAACTTATATAAGGAATCTAATCTTAGAGCTTTGGATTTGAGAACTACCCGCTTACCTCATCAAACTTCAATTTTAAGAATGAAGATTAATTTACTCTGCTGGGTTTCTCAGACTCACGTTTAATGTGGTTCCTGTGGTGCCCCATCAAAACTATAGGTCATGTCGTTAAGTAAATATTCTGCAGTATTGCTAGTTTGCTCTAGAGCTTTTGATTTGAGAACCATCTTTTTCCCTCGTCAAACTTCAACTTTTCTCCTAGCCCCTGTTCTTAAAAGACACTGAATTGCCAATGCAGGACCTGATTTCCCAAAGAAAGGTACAGTGTATGTCAAAAACTGACTTAAATATTTTTCATTTTGGTTTAGACTTTCTGAACTTTTGTTTAAGGAAATCGGAGCTTGCAGATTACATTGTAAACATGTCTTTATGTTTGCTTTCTTCTGCTTATACAGATATCAGGATAGGTTTGTTTGTATTTGACATTTGTTATGTAGCTATACTCATTGTTCAAATTTCCAACCTAAAGTGAATAGTTGGGCAAAGAAAGAATGTATAAATGCGTTCGTTGGTCTTCCAATAGTCCTTACATATCAAAACGACAGTCAAGTTCTGCTTATGTTGTCCATGCAGTTTTGATTATTGAAATTATGGAAAAGTCCTGTGCAAATTTAGCACAGTTCTAAAAATAGATTTGTCTCACTCTTTGAAAGCAAGGTTGCGTGAAAGTGTCATAGCCAGCCTGGAGAATGTTTTAGTATTCCTTAAATATAAATTTATTTTTAGTATTACTAAGAAATTATAATGGATATATTAACACCAATTTTAACTCTTGACTATTTAAGGGATAATTCAGTCTAAGAGTACCTTAAAACTTGCTCATATATCGGAAACAAACCAGTTCTAATCATGGCAATAAGTTTAGTTGGTTTCACCGTGATATGTCAGAAAAGGCCACTGTATTCATATGTATGTGTATGTGACTCGGGTAAGGGTAAAGCGTACATGTTGTACCTGCTTAAACGTATTGATCAACAATTTGGAATTTCAATGGTATTAATCAAAATATTTAGCACTGTTGTGAAATTTGTCACTATTTCCTGTCATATGTTTCATAAGGATGTAGAACAATACATTTATGTCATATTTTGTTTCGTGGTTATGTAACGAATTAGCCTCACAAAATTGTCCCTTTAACTTTTGAATAAAATAAAAAAAAACAAATAAAAAAACTGCACATTTTTTTTTCTTTTTATATCAATGAATTACAAAAACAAAAATATGAATAAGACACGATACGTATACACATCACAGGCAACAGTAATGATTCATGCTACAGTCAAATCTGGAGGGGAGACAGAAAAGCTATAGAATATTTATTATCATGTTTTATTTAAGAACTAATTATGTCAATATATTTCCATGATTTGTGTTACTATTTTTAATGTTTCGATGAGGCTTTCAATTATAACAAAATCAACTTCGTCTCAGGTGACCGAAAAAGCAATTATAATAAGTAAAAATATGCAAGCGTAACTTGATGTCTGTAACATTGCATAAACACCAAAGCAAATTAAATGTTGCATAATTTAGTAAGCAAGCAAATAATTGTTTCGATCATTATACAAAGTAATCTCTTCACACATTGCAATATTTGTAATCACATCTAGACTGGAGCACTGAAACGTTAACCCAAAGACATCAGGGGCAGATGAATCACTGGAACCTGTAGCTGATTTAGATGGTGTGGTAGACGATCTGCTATACACCAATTCAGAATAGAACCTGGACCTGGAAAAAGTCAAAATATCAATAAGCACTTATACAGAAAATGCAAAATGAAATGTGTATTAAAACATACCCGTTCCTGTTGTATCTGACATAAAATGTCACATAAAACAGATCGTGTATTATACATACAGTTCTTGTTATATCTGACATAAAACGTCCCATAGAACAGACGGTGTATTATACATACTGTTCCTGTTATATTGGACATAAAACGTCCCAAAGCACAGATCATGTATTACACAAACTGTTCCTGTTATATTGGACATAAAACGTCCGATAGAACAGATCATGTATTATACACATCTGTTCCTGTTATATCTGACATAAAACGTCCCATAGAACAGATGGTATATTATACATATTATTCCTGTACATGTTATATTGGACATAAAACGTCCAATAAAACAGAATGTGTATTATACATACTGTTCCTGTTATATCAGACATAAAATGTCCAATTGAACAGATCATGTATTACACATACTGTTCCTGTTATATCAGACATAAAACGTCCCATAGAACAGATCATGTATTATACATACAGTTCCTGTTATATCAGACATAAAACGTCCCATAGAACAGATCATGTATTATACATACAGTTCCTGTTATATCTGACATAAAACGTCCCATAGAACAGACGGTGTATTATAGATACTGTTCCTGTTATATCTGACATAAAACGTCCAATAGAACAGATTGTGTATATACATACTGTTCCTGTTATATCTGACATAAAACGTCCCATAGAACAGATCATGTATTATACATACAGTTCCTGTTATATCTGACATAAAACGTCCCATAGAACAGACGGTGCATTATAGATACTGTTCCTGTTATATTGGACATAAAACGTCCCATAGAACAGATAATGTATTTTACATACTGTTCCTGTTATATCTGACATAAAACGTCCCATAGAACAGATCATGTATTATACATACAGTTCCTGTTATATCTGACATAAAACGTCCCATAGAACAGATGGTATATTATACATATTATTCCTGTTATATTGGACATAAAACGTCCCATAGAACAGATCATGTATTACACATACTGTTCCTGTTATATCAGACATAAAACGTCCCATAGAACAAATCATGTATTACACATACTGTTCCTGTTATATCAGACATAAAACGTCCCATAGAACAGATCATGTATTTTACATACTGTTCCTGTTATATTGGACATAAAACGTCCCATAGAACAGATCATGTATTACACATACTGTTCCTGTTATATTGGACATAAAACATCCAATAGAACAGATTGTGTATTATACATACTGTTCCTGTCATATTGGACATAAAACGTCCCATAGAACAGATCATGTATTTTACATACAGTTCCTGTTATATCTGACATAAAACGTCCCATAGAACAGACGGTGCATTATAGATACTGTTCCTGTTATATTGGACATAAAACGTCCCATAGAACAGATAATGTATTTTACATACTGTTCCTGTTATATCAGACATAAAACGTACCATAGAACAGATGTATTATACACATCTGTTCCTATTATATCGGACATAAAACGTCCAATAGAACAGATTGTGTATTATATTATCCATACTGTTCATGTTATATCGGACATAAAACGTCCCATAATCAGATTGTGTATTATACATACTGTTCCTGTTATATCAGACATAAAACGTCCCATAGAACAGATCATGTATTACACATACTGTTCCTGTTATATCAGACATAAAACGTCCCATAGAACAGATCATGTATTATACATACTGTTCCTGTTATATCAGACATAAAACGTCCCAAAGAACAGATCATGTATTACACAAACTGTTCCTGTTATATTGGACATAAAACGTCCCATAGAACAGATCATGTATTACACATACTGTTCCTGTTATATCAGACATAAAACGTCCCAAAGAACAGATCACGTATTACACATACTGTTCCTGTTATATCGGACATAAAACGTCCCATAGAACAGATCATGTATTATACACATCTATTCCTGTTATATCGGACATTAAATGTCCCATTGATAGAACAGCTCTTGTATTATACATATTGTTCCTGTTATCTGGTTTTATTGGACATAAAACGTCCTATAAAACACACTGTTACTGTTACATTGGACCACAGGAGCTTGATATTCTGTCAATGATATATAAATAGATAAAAATATACCCCTGAATATATAGGGGTATTTATGGATTATTCATGATTCTTGGACATAAAATGCCCCATTTGCCTTAGTATTATATTTACAGCTAAAACAGCCAGATCGACTTCTAAAAAGGTGACGCGATAATAGTAAATCAAAGTACTGAAAGTACTAAATGGCTCGGTCTCGATGATAGGAGGAATATATTTCTAAGGTCAATACTACTGTAGTTTTGTACAATAAGAAATAAATTTGGCTGGTGTTCCTTCCAGTTTGGACTTTTGAGGATTCCTTGGACACCAAGGTGTAAAATAAGAGACACATACTAAAATCTTGGAAGCCCATTCTAATATTTCCTATGATCGTCATATGTCAAATGAGTTTATAACACCTTTAGCATTTTCCTTGTTAATTTGATGTTAATGAAAATATCCATTCTTAATGACTATTGTCATCAAGTTCCTGGGACCACAGTATCAGTTAACAAGTATTGTTTTGCAGCAGAGAAAGACAAGAGGCATACTTTTCTATGCCAAAATGTCTTAAATATAGAATATGTCTGTCCTCTAGAAGACTTAATCAATATCACCATGTGATTTTTTAATAAATTGGTCAATTGGTCTACTTTTAACAAGTTTTGTAATTATTCTTTTGTAAAACAGCAAGATGATTGATATACATTGTATCCGAACTTCAATTCAAACCGGACAAATTGTTAGCTCACCATAGACCATGAAATTGTTTGTACACTTTCTTAACTTCAGGATTGTTTTACAAAATTACAAATGAATTTTTCTACAACATTTTTTATTTTCAAATCCCCATACATCTGATGAGTATAATAAAACTGTCATTACAAGTGAATCAAATATTTTCAGTTTAAGATGAACAGGAAGAGATACATTCCTTTATTTCTTATAAATAGCAAACACCGATTTAATTGTTCGTTCAGCAGGTTTTTCCCTTTCTTTAAAAATGCTACCATTAACATTATTTTCTGTACCTAGATATGTAAACATTTCTTATAAATCTAATTCTGTATTCCATAACATCAACTGGTGTTGTTGTACCGATTTACGTCTTGAGAATATCACAATTTTTATCTTTCTGATATTAAGTTCTAATTTTCATGTTATGCAATATTGTTAAAATTCATGTAACATTTGTTGTAGATCATCAGATATTTCCGATATCATAACAGTGTTATTGGCAAATAATATGATAAAAAGTTTGGGATACATTCCAATATCATATACCGTAAAAACTGTAATTTGCACAGATACTTTTTAGGGCTGAAAATGCTTAAAAAATCTACTATCAGTATATTTTGCGCATCAAAAAAATGGGGAAAAACAATGTCCAGGGAGTCCCAAAACCGATGTATGAAGGTGACAATTTCAATGCAAAATATTCCCCATAAATGCTTGACAACTTGCACAAAAAGTGTTGTATTTAGAAGAAATAACATATGAAAACCGCATTGTGTTTGTTTTCTTTTATTGGCCACCGTAACCTGAAACTGAAATATCTAGCAGATGTCCAAAACATCGGCGGTCTGGTCCGCCGTACTCCGTGCACATGCCAATATTTTGAGATATTACACATGAATAGTAATCAGGAATATTTGAAAAGAGTAGAATATATTTACTTAAATTGGCACAATAAGTAATTAGTGTGTTTGAGCCAGCCAGCGGATACGTAGTTTATCTTGCAACAATCACAGTGTGCAAGATTTGTAAGACAAAATATTCTTTTCCACCAGGTAAGATTCTAAGTCATAAAGGTAGATTGAAAATAGGAAGGGAGATAAAATAACCAGATAAATATTTGTAGCGGGATCAGACTGTGTTGATTATCGGTGATCAGGTAGCTCAGTCGGAAGAGCTACATTTTCTTCTCTCCTGTTACAGAATTGGCACCCAACTAAATAACCAACGGTTGTGGTGTTTGAAAGGGTCTCGTGTGTATTCAAAAAAGGAGGGAGGAGTGTAGCGGGACTGGACTGGGTCGATTATCGATGACCAGGTAGTTCAGTCGGTAGAGCACTCAGCTAGCTATATAGTGTTCGGAGAGTCCCGGGATCGAATCCCGGTCTTGCCGCTACATTTTCTCCTCTCCTGTTACATATGGTACCATACTGTGCATGTAGATATTCAAGGTAAATCAACAATGTTCGCTGATCTTGCAGAATTGCCTTACAGTGTTATAATGAATGCAGTAAATGTATGTCTCATTGGTGTGATTCAGTTCATGTGGTGACCGGAAAAAAAAAAGGTAAAATCAATACTTTCAGAGTGATCAGGGAACATTGATAGTCAAGGCGGGGAAAACATAAAGACGACCTGTGTTATACAAATTAACGTTTAATTGATTTTCATTAAATTGTCTCGAAGGTGATGATTAGTGTGTTATGAACGACAAGCTAATATGTTTTTGACAAAAAATATAAACAGTTAATGTCATATTGTGTTTTAAATTTAAATAATCTTGTATTTATTCATTTCATTTCAAGCATGTACATGTCATAGAATATAAACAAATATCATGTATATGCTTAAATCATATTACAGTTAAATTCACAATAAGGAATTTGAAGATGATGATAGTAATTATTTTCGAATTGAAAATGATTACAATATTAAGCTTCCACAGTTGAAAATTATTTCTTTTTGTTCACACAATTCTTCTCCTAGACTGTTTCCAGTTGAAATGATACATGCATGCTGACATTCTGTAAAACATAAGGAAACAATAAATGTATTAACAGAGTAATTACTGAAAAGGCTAATATAATATACATGTAATTAAACACTTTAATCATAAATAGCAATACCAGCATAGAGGAAATATTATTGAAGTTTAATTCCCGCTGTTCTTCAGTCCCCCTGTTCTTACATGTAACAGTTTTGTCCTTCATAAATTGATTGTAATATAGCAGTTGTTATATAATGTGCACAAAGAAGTATAAATATACACACGTATGCATGCGTACAGTGGTAAATTAATAAGTTATACAGAAAATGATGGTGCTGATAATGAAAAGCGTAAAGTCTATTTTGTTGAGTAAAAAGTTTAAACAAGAGATCCCAGAGGGGTCTTGGCGCCCACCTAAGAACGATCTTTGTCTGACAAAGGAAAGAGGGATCTTTTCTCTGCTTTTCAAGCTTTTGCTACATATTACTACACATAAAATTTCAGACAGATCCTTTGACTGCTTTCTGAGATATATGATTTAAGAGTAACAAATTTCAATTATCAAAATCCTAGGTGGCTACCTGTCGGCCATCTTGTTCACCGATCGGTCCTAAAATGCAATATGCACAATTAGACCCCTAGAAGAACCTGCACATACAATTTGAGACAGACCCCTTCAGTACATTCTTAGACATAGCGGAAAAAAACTTCAATTGTCAAAATCCAAGATGGCGTCCTGTCGGCCATCGTGTTCACCGATCGGTACATAAATGCAATATGCATAACCAGGGACCTAGGGGAACCTGCACATGAAATTTGAGACAGATCCCTTCAGTACTTTCTAAGAAATAGTGGTAACAAGCTTCAACTATCAAAATCCAAGATGGCGGTCTGTCGGCCATCTTGTTCACCGATCGGTCTGAAAATGCAATATGCACAACTAGACCCCTAGGGGAACCTGCACATGCAATTTGATACAGATCCCTTGAGTACTTTCTGAGAAATAGTTGTAACAAGCTTTAAATATCAAAATCCAAGATGGCGGCCTGGCGGCCATCTTGTTCATCAATCGGTCCCAAAATGCAATATGCACAACTAGGCCCCTAGTGGAACCTGCGCATGCAATTTGAGACAGATCCCTTCAGTACTTTCTGAGAAATAGCTGTAACAAACTTCAATTGTCAAAATCCAAGATGGCGGCCTGTCGGCCATCTTGTTCATCGATCGGTCCCAAAATGCAATATACACAACTAGGCCCCTAGGGGAACCTGCACATGCAATTTGAGACAGATCCCTTCAGTACTTTCTGAGAAATAGCGGTAACAATTTTCAATTGTCAAAATTCAAGATGGCGGCCTGTCGGCCATCTTGTTAACCAATTGGTCCCAAAATGCAATATGCACAACTAGGCCCCTAGGGGAACTTACATGTGAAATTTGAGAAAGATCCCTTCTGTACATTCTGAGAAATAGCGGTAACAAACATTAACTATCAAAATCCAAGATGGCTGCGTGGCGGCCATTTTGTAGACCGATTGGTCCCAAAATACAATATGCACAACTAGGGCCCTAGGGGAACCTGCATATGAAATTTGAGAAACATCCCTTCTTTACTTTCTGAAAAATAGCGGTAACAAGAATTGTTAACGGACGGAAGGACGGACGGACGGACGGAAGGACGGACGGACGGACGGACGGACGACGGACGACGGACAAAAAGCGATTTGAATAGCCCACCATCAACACTAAAAACCAACATTGTTCACACCCTAAGATGTAATCGCACTAAAAACAGTGATCATGTGGGCTTTTGTGCGATTGCATTTGTAAGACTGTGCAAGGTGGTAGTGATTAGTTCCGCTCGAGTGATCACACAATGCAAGTGAGAGTCGGGAATATGTTTACGTAAGTTTTAATTGCTATTCTCTGATGCTTGTTGGTAAAATATAACTCAGGATAATTGCTAAACAATTAATAGTTTTCTCTACATTTGTACCAGATTGAAACAGCTTTTTAAGTGTCGTTTTACGGAAGAATTATGAAAAAGAAATCGGCATTTTCGTCGATCTAGTAAGTCCAAAAAATATCACTTCGAGTTATATGAACATTCCATATATGATTTATGTCATTCGGCCAAAAATTTACTTCGTATTACCTAGTTTAATGAATATGCTGTATGTATATGATCAGAACGTCAAGCTCATGTGGTGGAAAATAACTAAAATCTCTGAACGTGCTTTAGTATATAGATATAATCTGATATTTATACATGTGCTTATAAAATTATCGATAATTATGGATGTGGTAAATATTCATACCTTATTAACTGCCGTTAGTTTTAAGATTACGCCACCTTGGACATTTACAAAATGGTCACCGTCTGTCACGTGCTATTTTATCAGTAGACCAAGTTTGTCCAAAATTTTGTTAGAGTTGTCTTTCTTCCATTGTAGTTTTACGTCCATGTCATCTTGAACTCATCGGGTATTATCGGGATAATCTATTCCCCGAGGAGTTCCAGATGAAGGCCATGTGCCATAACACGTGATAAATGCATCTCCATTTCGCCATGAAATGTATTTGCTCCGAGAAAAATTTGATTCAAATTGCAAAATTCATTATGGTGTTCGAGGTGAAATATGGATTTCATTTTTTCCGTTGCGGGATGACTGTCACTAATAGGGAGTAAACGTCTGGGGGGAACCAGCTTCGGAGCGAAGCATTTTTGGGACCAAACGTCTTCATTCATTGTAAACACCATATTGGGGACGAAAAATCTAGATACTTTGTAAACAATTCAGGTGAAAATTTTCAAACAGACGATCTTTTGGATAGTGTATATAGTAAGGATATGAAAGCCGTGATATACTATTCCTATTTCAACGTTACAGATACGCTTATTTCAGTAACTTTCATATTCAAAATTTGCTATTTAAAATTCCCGGTAAAATCAAAGTTGTTGAATACACTGCCGCTAGGAGCGCTAGTATCTGCGAGCAATTTCTAAGCCAATCATGAGGAAATTGACTGTAAGAGAATTTTGCAACCACGATCACAATGGCGAGGTGACCCTCACCAAATTCCAGCCAAGTACTGTAATTACGGAATCGTGGCAAGTACACATATATACAGCAATTAATATTCCATAATTTCTAAGATATAAATCAATCAGTCAGTCAACCAATCAATTCTTTTATTCCTATCTTAAGAGATTTACAAAAGATAAATGAAAGAATATGGTGAGTTATTTACATCATGAAATTTGGATTAACAAATTATTATTTGATTCAGTCCTTGTTTTGAGATAAAAATAATTTTACTATACGAACGCTTTTAACAATTTCGATTCAAAGTTTTGGTTTTGGTATGAGAGCCATGTGTGTGCTGCACTTCTCACATATTTAGCACTGTCTATAAGAAACTGGATGTAGTCCTCAACACTGTCCGTAGTGACCTCTGGAGTCGGTTTTTAAAGAAGAGTTCTTAGAAAGCCTTCATGTACGAAATTGTCTAAATAAATAAACAATGGAATTCCATATTGGGCTAGAGTAAGTGTCATGTACCCATCACTGATATCGGCTGTAGCACGACTTGTAAACAGTCAAATAATACTTGGCAAGCAGAGAATGGTCCATATATTAGGTAGTATACTAGGAGTATATTCTAAAAAAAAGGTACAATTAAAATATTATAGATTATTTCTGATGCCTGTAAGTAAATAGGTTCATTTATAGATTCATTCCAATGCCTCTATAACTAAAAAAGACTTTTCACCTCGGCTTTAGACGTTGAATATATTCTAAATTGTCGGTATTTTAAAATTTTGTAATTGAGAGAAAGTGTAAGTTTTAGGATATATTATAAGTTCCATAACGTATGGCTTCTGTTTTCAACGGTGAAGTCTAAAGTTATAGTCTTTTTAACATTATATCTAGAGATAATTATTATAAATATAAGTCCAGTGAAAGAGTATGAGTATCCTTATACTTTTTAAACATACACATGCTATTATCATGTTTATTTATTGTAAAATTCGTTGAATTGATCTAAGTAATAGGAAACGGCTGTGTCTCATGCTTTTGTTTTGATACATTATTATATGTTTAGAGTCAAAAGGACAACTTAATTGAAAGTTATGATCCCATTCATTTTAGTAATTTACAGTAACTTAGTAACATTTTAAGGTACAGGTCTATAGGGTTTTGAACTGTGAATAAAGTAAAGAACTTCCTCGGCCACTAAATAAACTCTCGAATAATGTAACTATGTAACAGAAGAACAATGTGAAACATTTGTCATGCTTCTGAAATGCTTAAAAAACTGATAGCAGTATTCAATTTTCCACAAAGTAGTGTATCTTATAAAACGGTGATATACTTGTACTTATTTTACAAATTTTAATAAATTACATTTTACTAGATCATGTTCGTATTTTCAATGTGAATTATCACAATACTTTTAAGATACATTTTGTATGATTAGATTTACACCCCACTTTCATGTATCAAAAACGTAATAGTAAAATAATAAAATATAATTGGCGTATTCGGACTATCTTAGGTATGTAGCCAATCAGACAAACACATCACCTGTCACTCATCTGTCAGCTATTGACTGACACCTGTATGTCGAGTTCGTTAGCCAATGATGTTTCAATAGGGGCGGAGCCTAACGTCGCGCGTCTGTCAATCATAAACTGAAACCCGTCATTAATCTACGGAGCCCGCGAAGGGACATGGAAATATATTTATTAATCCGTGCACACGGTTTGTCAATCCGTTCGCACGGTTAATCAATCCGTGCACACGGTTTGTGAATCTGTCCGCACGGTTTGTCAATCCGTTCGCACGGATTACTAATCCGTGCACACGGTTTGTGAATCCGTGCACACGGTTTACTAATCCGTGCACATGGTTTGCCAATCCGTTCGCACGGATTACTAATCCGTGCACACGGTTTGTGAATCCGTTCGCACAGTTTACCAATCCGTGCACACGTTTTGCCAATCCGTCCGCACGGTTTACTAATCCGTGCACACGGTTTCTCAATCCGTGCACACGGTTTGTCTATTTGATATATTATCAAACCGTGACGTGTACATTGAACATTGAACCATCGACTACCTTCGATTTAATTGATTATAGAGGGCACGGCGGCAACATGAGGTAAGGAAATATACAGTTTTAATTAATGGATAATACAATGGAGACATATAAACATGTATCTTACAAAAGGTCCGATCCTGACTTTTTAAGGTCCGATCCTGCCTTTTTAAAGTCCGATCCTGCCGAAATAATGTCCGATCCTGCCTTATTAAAGTCCGATCCTGCATTTTTAAAGTCCGATCCTGCCGAAATAATGTCCGATCCTGCCTTATTAAAGTCCGATCCTGCCTTTTTAAAGTCCTATCCTGCCTTTAAAAAGTCCGATCCTGCCTTTTTAAAGTCCGATCCTGCCTTTTTAAAGTCCGATGCTGCCTTTTTAGAGTCCGATCCTACTTTTTGAAGTCCGATCCTGCCTAAATAATGTCCGATCCTGCCTTATTAGAGTCCGATCCTGTCGAAATAAAGTCCGATCCTGCCTTTTTAAAGTCCGATCCTGCCTTTTTAAGATCCGATCCTGCCATTTTATAGTCCGATCCTGCCTTTTTAGAGACCGATCCTGCCTTTTTAGATGGCGATCATGCCTTTTTAAAGTCCGATCATGCCTTTTTAAAGACCGATCCTGCCTTTTTAAAGTCCGATCCTGCCGAAATAATGTCCGATCCTGCCTTTTAAAGTCCGATCCTGCCTTTTTAAAGTCCGATCCTGCCGAAATAATGTCCGATCCTGCCTTATTAGAGTCCGATCCTACCTTTTTAAAGACCGATCCTGCCTTATAAGAGTCCGATCCTGCCGAAATAAAGTCCGATCCTGCCTTTTTAGAGCCTGATCGTGCCTTATAAGAGTTCGATCCTGTCTTTTTAAAGTCCGATCCTGCCTTTTTAGAGCCTGATCGTGCCTTATAAGAGTTCGATCCTGCCGAAAAAAAATCCAATAATGTCTTTTTAGAGCCTGGTTGTGCCTTGTTAGAGGCCGATCCTGCCTTTTTAAAGTCCGATCCTGCCTTTTTAGAGCCTGGTTGTGCCTTATTAGAGTTCGATCCTGCCTTTTTAGAGGCCGATCTGCCTTTTTTAAAGTCCGATCCTGCCTTTTTAAAGTCCGATCCTGCCTTTTTAGAGCCTGATCTTGCCTCATAAGAGTTCGATCCTGCCTTTTTAAAGTCCGATCCTGCCTTTTTAGAGCCTGATCGTGCCTTATAAGAGTTCGATCCTGCCGAAAAAAAATCCGATCCTGCCTTTTTAAAGCCCGATCCTGCCTTTTCAGAGTTCGATCCTGCCTTGTTAGAGGCCGATCCTGCATATAAACGAAGCAAATTACATCTCACACTGTCCTGCTTTACTATAATGGAACCTATTGAGTAAAAGACATAATAATAATATTAATTATAATTGATATATAAACGTAGAAAATATAGTACAAATCAAAGTCCGTTTCTGCGCAAATTTGTATACCGTATTTTTTTTTAAAATTCAAGCCACTTTACTTTTATCTTGTGCAGTACATTAAACTTCTCGTCATAGTCCATACATACCGGTATTGGTTGTCTAAAATAAGGTGTAATAGACGTAATAACTAAGGTTTTCAAATAATATTTTACATTTCGGTAAAAACTATAAATCAAAAAGTCTGTTTCTGCCCGATCCTGATAATAATGATATAGTTATTTTTATTAAATCTAATTAAAAGTAGAGCACGATTTACGATTGTTTATATGTACGAAAGACCTATCCTGCCCGGCCGTATATATAGAGTCTATTTTATCTAACTGCAAATTGCAATTGATCTTTGCGCCGTTAGTATTACGTGGATTTGGTGAAAATACCTATATATTTCACATTTATTTATCAAGATCATAACTTAGTCATATTAACTATTTTGAATATTTTTTCTCTGATTTAAATTAGCAATCAGTTTTAAAATTGACCGATCCTGCTCGGTAATTTTCTGTCCGACCATGCAAGAAAAACATGATTATTTTATACTTTTTTTTTTTTGTCAAATCGGTCATCTAATTAATAAAACTGATATCTACACTATAATTTAATACATATTTATCATTTTAACGACTATTTTGTACTCAGATTCTGCCCGATTCTGCCCGATTCTGCCCGATTCTGCCCGTTTCTGCCCGATCCTGCCCGATCCTGTAAATCTACAGAATCAAGTGTCTGAGTGACTGAGAGTATAAATCGTAATGCGTCACTGTTTTGGGCTCTGTTTTATCCCATTTTTTGTCCGCTAATATAGAAATGACGGGTATTTAGCATCTCCCTCATTGTTTTTGGTCCATTTTAGGTAAGTATTATACCAATAATCAGTGTCACCATTGGCTTACCAAGATATTAGCTACAGTTGTAGCGGAAAAGATATCACCTGACTGACTGCCTATTGCAGAAATTTCCAATTTCTTAATATAGACCTTACACTGGTAACCCAAAATGTATTAATCTTGCCGAAACTTCTTAGAATAACAACAGAATACTTAATTTTTAACAAGTTTCGGCAGGATTACCATATGTGCTTTTTTATTCAGTATTAACCCTTTATATTCAGACTTTTCCTCAGAATTCCAATTCAATTAATAAAATTAAGTATTTCTGCCGTAAAATTAAGTATTTTTCTGTCCGCCGTGGGTCGTGACGGTCGAATAACAAACCATCAGAGGGTATCAGTCACAATTAGATCTACCCAACTTTTTTACATGAACGGCTATTTATTGCTATATTGTCGGAGGTTGGGAATCGCCAACCTTTTCCAATGCGACGGTGAAATTTACAGATTTGGCGATAGAATAGAGTTTCTGCGTTTATATTCAATGTTTCTGCGTTTATATTCAATGTTTCTGCGCTAATATTATCACATTTCGTCGCTTACATCGAGCGGGCGCGCCGAGATGTGACGGCCGAGCACACAATTTACACAGGTAAACTTTACCTTGTGAAACGAGACTAACAGTACATTCAGCCGCCAGCCGATTGTACCTGTAAAATAATTATGTTTACAATTCTCTTTTGCCCTTTAAAAATTATACATATATCCTATTTATCCTATTCTCCTATCTTTTGTTGTTTTCTTTCCCGCGTCTCGTCATTTGAGCTATGCATTTTGCACCTTTTTCCCGAAGAGTTCCGATATGAGCAGTAACAAATGAATAACTGTCTAGGTTATGTGTAAAATATGTGTATATACACGGGGATTAACGATGACAAACAAATGTGTTTGATTATGTGCAATTACATGTATGTATATTCTTCTCACAAATTTGAATTGTTGATGATATTAAAATAAGATCGTTTTCCATAAAATAAATAAATATTTGTTATTTACAGACGTTTTGAAAGATATTTTGCTGTTGCCTTTAATCGTAAAATGCTGATTAAGTGTTATACATAATGATCTGCTTTTCAGGTTCGCTGAATAGATTTGATATACATTAAATGACCGATATCATATTCTGGTAATAATTTGATGTACTTTGTTGCACGTAATGCCAGTATTTATTTATTCTTGCGTTTATATTCAAAGTTTCTGCGTTTATATTCAAAGTTTCTGCATTTATATTCAATGTTTCTGCGCTAATATTAACACATTTCGTGGCTTACATCGAGCGGGCGCGCCGAGCCGTGACGGCAGAGCACACGGCTTAGACAGGTAATCGTTACCTTGTGAAACGAGACTTACAGTACGTACAGCCGCCAGCCGATTGTACCTGTAAAATATTTATGTTTACAATTCATCTTTTCCCCTTCAAAAATACATATATCCTATTCTCCTATCTTTTGTTGTTTTCTTTCACGCGTCTCGTCATTTGAGCTATGCATTTTGCACCTTTTTTCAGAAGAGTTCGATACGAGCGGTAATAAATGAATAACTGTCTAGGTTATGTGTAAAATATGTGTATATACACGGGGATTAACTATGACAAACAAATGTGTTTGATTATGTGCAATTACATGTTAAGTATATGTTCTTCTCACAAATTTGAATTGTTGATTGATATTAAAGAGGTAGTGTAATGTGGAAAGCAAACTTAAATAAAATCATTGAATTAACCATTAAAAAATACTATAACACGAAGCAAAAAATTTTCCGATGGGTTCATTTCACAATATAAAAGGCGTAAAAGTAGATCTCGTTCAAAACATACCTTTAGATATTCCAACTTTAGGGAAATTCCCCTTTTTACGCTGAAGTGACGTACTGTGAGCAACAGATTACGTCTGTGTTGTGGACAAACACGAATGGCTTCGTGCTCGATGCGTATCAATTTGAAAACATTGCATTATAACTCATCGCCTCTTTATATTTGAATTTATCTTTTTACGTACGTATACAGTTTTTTTGTATTCCTAAGCTGAAGAGTTTTTTTCCTGTAAATGTGATAAAAATGGCAAGTTTTCGGCACAAAGGATGACGGTGCATATGTTGCTGCATGGCTGCAGGCGGTAATCAGGACATCTCGCACTTGGAGACCTCGGTAACTTGGGTTTTTTTTTCAATCCTCGATTCATTTTCTCCCGATATTCTCGGCACTTGTCGGTATCTTTGTCGGTATAAATGATAATAAAGATACATTCATTGGCCTAATCTTTAATGCCTGCAACTATATCCTTGTTATATGAAATACTGTGCAGTAGATTCTACCCCTTTTATTAATTTACAGAAATACGAACATAAATTGTAATAAATTAAGATTGATTATAATTTTCGACACTTGTTTATACATGTACAAGAATAGTTTTCTCTTTTCTTTTTAAAACTCTAACACAACGACGAAGATCTAAATCTTATGTCATAAACACACGTGTTCCATGGTACCAAATAATAATGTACATTGTAGTTCAGACTTCCGATTGTGTCAATTTACGATAATATTATATACATAATTAAATATTCACTTATCAACCTTAATTGCATGTTTATCATTTTTTCTTTCAAGTCGGTTATTTATTAAGTCTCTGCAGTTTATCTTTCATATCATACAATAATTAAGTTTACGGCAAATTAAATCCTAAAAAGTATCTTGTCGACAGGACTTTTTGAAGCGTGTAGTAACTTACAAAATATCGACTTAATCCCGCATCTTAAGTACTAGTTAATCGGTAAGAGAATGAAATATGCTTCAATTTTTGATTTCCAGCATTTTTGAAAGATGACCTCTGACAAGTGGTATTTTTTTCTCTATCAAAACAAGAGAAGACGACTTTACACTTATATAAAAAGTTACTTGCTTTAACATCATTAACACCATTGAAAAATTTGAGCTTCTAATTTTACATAGAGTTAAAATATATGAAAAAAAATTGCATCCGAAAATCTAGT
>SAYR01017816.1:4253072-4267524 GCA_004382745.1 Argopecten irradians irradians
AACTATGACAAACAAATGTGTTTGATTATGTGCAATTACACGTATGTATATGTTCTTCTCACAAATTTGAATTGTTGATGATATTAAAGATGCTCCACCGCCGACAGAGCATAAATGATATTCATCATTTGAAAATAATTGGTGTTTAATCGTGTATATATATGCCTAATTAACACAAAAAAATAACATAAGATAATTTATTTCGCCTTTGGTGCATGTGCAATCATCACTTCATTCCATATAGGATATAGTGCCACAGAATTTTTTCGGGATGCAATTAATTATTTCTCATATTTTTAACTTGGAGCAAAATTAGAAGCTCAAATTTTTCAATGGTGGTAATGATGTAAAGTTAGTAACTTTTATAACTGAAGAAAAATACTAAATCGTCTGCTCCTGTTTTTGATAGTGAAAAAAATACCATTTGTCAGCGGTGGAGCATCTTTAAAATAAGATCGTTTTCCATAAAATAAATAAATTGTTGTTTACAGACGTTTTGAAAGATGGTAAAAATGTACACAAATCATCGAAGGTAATAACCGTATCCAATATATCATGGCGAAGAGGTACAGTGCTGATCGAGCTGTGATAGATAGCATAATTTGATATCTAATTAACGGAAAGCGATTTGCAACTGCTATAATCACAGGTGTCATACTGTCATCAGGTGAACCGTCGACCAGAACACCTGGCCACCGCCCCAGGTCATCGCCTCACTTAACTCAACGGGGGTCCATTTACCTGTGTCTGAGTCTCGAAGGCTTTAAGGTAAATTTGTAAATAAGATATTTTTCTAATCTTCATTTTCCCAAACAGCTGTATATATAATGCATAGAACCATATTGAAATAAAAGTCAATTCTAAGTGAAATGTAAATATTATGCTTTACCAGAGATTTGAACATAATTCATTTAAATACCTTGCTTTACCAAGCAATTTTTTTTACTAAAGCCGAATTGAATTTCCAGGGTTTAACTCATTAAATTTATATGTGTCGTATTTTCCATTCTAACGAATCAAGAAAAGCTTTTATGATATGTCATTAATCACCAAAATTTACCAACATTTTGATCATTACTTACAGAATTTTCAATGCATAGGTTTTAATTTTACAATTTTTCATAAAAAACAACACAGAAATATATATATACATATGCATGAGATGAGCGTCTCCAATGCAACAGTAAAAAAGGCTACGAGATACTGTACTTTTCGGTGTGTATTGGTTTGTATATTGTCAAATATGCCGTACACAGCTTCGTTGGCTAGCACTATGATAACTCGCCTCCAGCTATCCGTGCGCAGACGCACGGCTTGGTCTCGCGGTATCCGTTCATCCGTTTACGATAACAATAGAAGGGTACGTAATATCGCGAGAACCGCCCTAGTTACTTATCCCAATTACATTTAAATCTCTGATATGAACGACAAAAATGAAGTTAGACTTCTACAGAGTAAAATACAAACCACATGTTTATATATATCAATGATTTATAAATGCTTATAAATCCTTGTATATATGTAATCGTGTTCCGTATTTTATTAACACTTTTTGAACTTGATATAATAGTTATCGGACTAACCCACCATTTTATCACAATAAAAATGTAAATGTGTACAGATTACCAAGTACCCGGATGTACTGTTAAATATGAATCTCCTAAAATTGCTGACTTGCAATATGGCGTGTGTGTCAATGATTATATATATAAAGTCAAGTGAATGTATTATATATGCCAATTCATAAATACTTGGTACTGAAACCACCCCCATTTTGTATCCCAACATCGTCAAAAGTATCATCAAGGATTTATAAGTGAGAATTAGGATTCGTCACTGTCTCTTTACCCTACTAAACACCACGCGTAACGCTAGACGAACCGGGAAATCAAGTCCAATGAAACACCAACGTAAAGTTAAAAAAATTTCACAACGTTTAGTACTTGCTTTAAGGACGAAAGATTTAGAAGATATGTCTTAAATATTTGTTAAAAAATACGACAACTCATGAAATGACGCTTCAGAAAGTAAGACGGTAACCCTCGCACCGGCAAGCTACATCAAAGGCTGCGCCGGCGGATATCAACGGAAAATCAGTCGTCGCCCAACGTCACGGTCAATACACAAACGCAAAAACTCCTACGTCATACTTGCCCAAAACCCAGCGTGACTTATCCACCTCATATACATCCTTGGTATCATCAAGGATGTATTTTAGACAAAAATCCTTAGTATCATATTATCATCTTATTATAAGCGACCGCGGTGTGAAAAAGTGCTCACAGAAATTAGACATACACTATATATGAAGCTATGGATACTATGGTCTCATTAAATTATTAGGTAGCTGTATGACTGTGTTTCTGGTGTTAAAAATCATACACATATGATCGCATTGAAAAAGTGTCAGATCATCATCAGATGGTGGGCTATTCAAATCACTTTTTGTCCGTGGTCCGTGGTCCGTCCTTCCGTCCGTCTGTCCTTCCGTCCGTTAACAATTCTTGTTACCGCTATTTCTCAGAAAGTACTGAAGGGATCTTTTTTAAATTTCACATGTAGGTTCCCCTAGGGGTCTGGTTGTGCATATTGTATCTTGGGACCAATCGGTCAACAAGATGGCCGACAGGCCGCCATCTTGGATTTTGACAATTGAAGTTTGTTACCGCTAATTCTCAAAAAGTACAAAAGGGATCTGTGTCAAATTGCATGTGCAGGTTCCCCTAGGGGTCTAGTTGTGCATATTGCATTTTGGGACCAATCGGTCAACAAGATGGCCGACAGGCCGCCATCTTGGATTTTGATAGTTAAAGTTTGTTACTGCTATTTCTCAGAAAGTGCTGAAGGGATTCTTCTCAAATTTCACATGTAGGTTTCCCAAGGACCCTAGTTATGCATATTGCATTTCGGGACTGATCGCTCAACAATATGGCCGACAGGCCGCAATCTTGGATTTTGACAATTGATGTTTGTTACCACTATTTCTCAAAAAGTACTGAAGGGAGTTGTCTCAAATTTTATGTGCAGGTTCCCCTAGGTCCCTGGTTATGCATATTGCATTTTGGTACTGATCGATGAACAAGATGGCCGACAGGCTGCCATCTTGAATTTGGGTAGTTGTAGCTTGTTACCGCTATTTCTCAGAAAGTACTGAAGTGATATGTCTCAAATTTTAAATGTAGTTGTGCATATTGCATTTTCGGACTGATCGTCAAAAAGATGGCCGACAAGTAGCCATCATGGATTTTGATAATTGAAGTTTGTTACTGTTATGTATATCAGAAAGTACTCAAAGGATCTTTCTCCAAATGTAGTAATATCTTGTGAAAGTTTGAAAAGCAGAGAAAAGATCCCTCTTTCGTTTGTCAGACATAGATCATTCTTTGGTGGGCGCCAAGATCCCTCTGGGATCTCTTGTATGTTTATCATAGTGACGTTGTCTGTCGATTACGTCACACACTAAATATAGCCTTGAAAAAATTGCTAGCTGTTGGTCGGTTTGTGTTGACACAATATTCCAAGTTAATGTGTATTTTATGGTGTAATAAAGAACATGCCAGCTATGTTAACTCCCAGTAACTGGGTTTCGAAAGGTGTGCTCTTAAACTGAAAATTGTATGAAAATCCTGTTATTATGTGACCTTCTTTTAAACGGAATAATTAGTGCTTTATTCGATTCGTGCCATGTCGGTTCATCAGGATATTTATTCAAAACAATATTATTTTCACTTTTGTGTCTCTTTTTTAGAAACACATGAGATATGATGATTAATACAGACAATGGTATATCCCGATGTCATTTCCTATAACGAGTTGTACATAGATAACAAATAAACAAATATCCCCAGCTAACCAGTTGCTTTTAAAGACGTTTTTGATATTGTCCAGTGATAGTAATATTTTTAAAGATATTTTTAGGTGTAACGACGTCACGAGTATAAAAAATGCATACTGAATCAGAAACGTATAAAAAATTAATGTATGTCATTAAGTTTCAGATTCAATAAGTTAATCGACAAAGAAAAAATAATTTAAAAAATTCGTTGAAACCTCACTACCATTATATGTAAACTGGTATATGAAGAAATATACACGTTTTTAGCCCACCATCATCAGATGGTAGGCTATTCAAATCGCCTTTCGTTATGGTCATATCCAGAGTACCTCTCTTTGACGACACAAAAGAAATCATTGATTTTGTGTCTCTTTGAATTAGAATTGAACAATACATGACCAAGCTAAGTTCGCTTCGTTGTAATAACATAGGCATGGGCATGGCCTCGTAATTAGGGTAGTAGTAAAAACCTTTACAATAACACTGACTAATTAGCAAAGACAGTATATCACCATTGTTTATTTAAGTCAAACATGTAATTATGTAATATCAAATAAAAAAAAAATTGTGAGAAAGAGTGATCTTTTTAATGACCAATTAAACTTCTTAATTGCCGGACTCTTGTTTTGATTTTATAGTCTTTGTCATTCCAACAAAAACTATCAGAGTGGCCACGGCTATAAATACTCCCTCACACAATCCTTATAGTATCATACAACATGAATACCTTTCAAGAAGCAACCTACCGATACCTGTCCAGCGACACCAAGAAGACCTGCATCCTCGGTCATAGCTTTATCAGACGCCTCATCGCCCGACGGAGAAAAGAAGAAATACCACTACCCAATTGGTCATTCCATGCCTTCAGACGAGGTGGTTTGAAGCTTCGACAGCTGAGAGACATCGTACTAGCCGAAGATGTTTCCTTCTATCACTCCGTCTTTGTACAGATAGGCGAAAATGACATCGCTGACTAGTCAAAGGCCCGTACAATTGGACTTCTTCAAGAAATCCATTAACTATTTATCGCCCAGGGTGTAGAAGTGGTGATGTTCGGCGAGCTTTTTCCGAGACACGATCGCAAATTCAACAAGACCGCATCACTTATCAACAGAATGATGAAGAAACAACACCCTGACATCATTTGGCAACACGACAGAGACTTGTTGAAGACAACCTCAATCCGAGCTAAAGATGGTACACACCTGAAACCGTCGGCCGAAGTTGCTTTCTCCAACAGCATTGACCGGGCCATCAGACACATGAGGGCTTGATCGTATAATCAGCCAATCCTTTATAAAAAAAGCCATTTTCATGGCTACTCGAATATCACAAAAACACCCATGAACACTCGAAAATACACAAATTATATATCTTTAGCATAAATAAAAACAACTGAAAATTGACACGTGTATACTATTTATAATTTTACTATGAATAATTGACAAATACTTCTTAAAACTAAAACATATATTTAATCATAAACATATCTGACAATATGAATTAAATTTTATCGTATTAGTTCACCAGTTAAGTTTGGCCTCTATACTGGCATTACGTGCAACAAAGTACATTAAATTATTACCAGAATATGATATTGGTCGTTTAATGTATATCAAATCTATTCAGCAAACCTGAAAAGCAGATCATTATGTATAACACTTAATCAGCATTTTACAATTAAAGGCAACAGCAAAATATCTTTCAAAACGTCTGTAAATAACAAATATTTATTTATTTTATGGAAAACGATCTTATTTTAATATCATCAACAATTCAAATTTGTGAGAAGAATATACATACATGTAATTGCACATAATCAAACACATTTGTTTGTCATCGTTAATCCTCGTGTATATACACATATTTTACACATAACCTAGACAGTTATTCATTTGTTACCACTCATATCAGAACTCTTCCGAAAAAAGGTGCAAAATGCATAGCTCAAATGAGGAGACGCGGGAAAGAAAACAACAAAAGATAGGAGAATAGGATAAATAGGATATATGTATTTCTAAAGGGGAAAAGAGAATTGTAAATATAATTATTTTACGGGTACAATCGGCTGGCGGCTGAACGTACTGTTAGTCTCGTTTCACAAGGTAAAGTTTACCTGTGTAAGCCGTGTGCTCGGCCGTCACATCTCGGCGCGCCCGCTCGATGAAAGCGACGAAATGTGTTAATATTAGCACAGAAACATTGAATATAAACGCAGAAACAATGAATATAAACGCAGAAACTCTTAATTCTATCGCCGAATCTGTTAATTTCACCATCGCATCGGAAAAGTTTGGCGATTCCCAACCTCCGACAATGTAGCAATAAATAGCCGTACACGTAACAAAGTTGTGTAATTGTGACTGGTTTGTTATTCGGCCGTCACGTCCCACGGCTGACAGAAAAATACTTAATTTTACGGCAGAAATACTTAATTTTATTAATTGAATTGGAATTCTTAGGAAAAGGGTTAATACTGAATAAAAAAGCACATATGCTAATCCTGCCGAAACTTGTTAAAAATTAAGTATTCTGCTGTTATTCTAAGAAGTTTCGGCAAGATTAATACATTTTGGGTTACCAGTGTTATAATATTCCCAGTATTGCGCTACGATAGAGACTATGGTCAGTAGGCTAGCAAATGCGAGCAAAGGTCAGAAGGTAAAGAGTTCCATGTGATAATTATAGTTCGGGGAAACAAGGAGTTTTATTGTGTCGTGACTACACTGATTTGTTGGAACCTGCGAGTCCTCCACCCTCTCTACTGGTTCTAGTCATATCAAGGTGTAGTCTAACAAGAAGGTGAGCCTGGCTTTGGCCATACATGTTATGTTGTGTCACGTTTAGAGATTGAATCTTAATGCCATTTGTTATATAGGCCTACATACTGAGCAGCCCGTTTCTGAACAGACTCTAGCAGCATAATATGATATTACTGGTCATGAGCGACCGTATCTGTAGGCCTATTTGGCCTAGTGGTGAAGAAACAGTAGTCATGATTTGGGAAAAAAGTCATTGTTTGCATCTCATGAAACACATTTTTCCACATAAACCAACATAACACCATTATGAAGTATTTTTCGGAACCCAATCACAACTACAGTAGAATGTTCCATCACAACTACTGGTTCCAAGCTAGCAGCAACACCTCGGACAGATGTTGGCCCAATGCATGACACTAGGTGGGCCCAACGTCAGATGAAGACATTGCACCGACATATTTTTGTCCAGCTGATTTACGTTGTCCAGATGTCAGATCCCTACGTTTTAATAACGTTGCCAGACATTGATCCAACGTCATTTTGTAACATCTTTTGACGGCTTTCCAACATTAATCAGATATATGTATAGACCTGATTTACCATTGAAAATAATAACAAAGACAACAAAATAAGTTTTACTGCTTTTAATATATCACCACAATCATTCACTGCTGTACTCTGAGTCACTGTCTCGCCCCACCAAAATGCTTCTGTCATCCGCTTCTGCCACTGTAAATTGAAAAATATTATTTAAAAGTACAATAATAATAATTAGAACTTAGGAAAGTGTCATTTCTGTATACAACAGTTGTATGCAACCGCCATTTCGAGAGCCACATGATAATTAAATAGTAGTCACATAACCAAATAACAGTAAATATATAAGTTGGAAAACATAAATGTATAGCAACACATAATTACATGTACATGTAAATATAAATGACATCTCCATTTTGAAATTCTGTATATAAATAAACATATGTGTCGATATAAAATTATAAGTCATCATTTTAAACTGAGTATACTATGGTATTTATAATACATAGACTTTGTTACACATTGTACGTTGATAAACTCACCCAGGTAAAGCAGGTGGTTATGAAACATCCATTTATAAACATCACCAAATTTATTTATCATATTTCATTCCTAAAACATATCTGTACAATTACATGTAATTATTATAAGGATATAGAAATTAAAACTTCTAACATCAACATGCAAAAGTACTCACGATCGTCACAGATGAGCACTGTGTCTCCTGCAGTCTTGTTCTGTCGGCAGGAAATTTAAATGTTGCTGTACGTTGCCGCACCCACTCTAAAACAATTGATAACGGATAACCGCGCTTGCTGTAGTGTTGCGCTAATATAAACTGACCCCCTCCCATGAGGATCCGATAACACTTTGGAAGTTAGGCTTAGCGGCACGTTGTGGTATGTCGTTTTGTGAATGTTTTGTATACAGGGGTATATGTGAAGTATGTACTAGTACATATGTATGTATTGTAGATGTTTAATTAGGGATAGTTACAGATTTCGAAGGTCTCTAACAACATTAGAGATTTTCATAAAAGTTAATATTGTAGCCTATAAAAATGTGTTTTAATGGTTATACTTCAAACGTTGCTCCATGGTCTCAGCAACGTTACTAGTGTTTAATAATTAAAACTGACATTAACAATTTAAAGTGGTTGAACCAACGTTGGCTAAACATCGTGAATTAACTGTATCTTCAAGAGAAAAAAGTTGACGTTTGTCCAACGTCGACGAAACGTAAGGAATCCGACTGCGACCTAGGCGACTGAAAATGACGTCGGTCCAACGTAACTCTGCTAGCTGGGTTGGGTCCCATTATAAGCCTACACACAAATTTTCAAGCAATATTTTGTGGAAACATGCATGGTAGCGTCTTCTATCAGAATATGGCTCTATAACCATACAAATACGTGACATGCGATGGCAAGAATTGGTACTTGGCGAGAATTGGTCGCCCACCAGTTACCTGTAGAGTGATATATATATATTTTTAATATTTATCAATGACCTACACGAATACAGCACCCTTTGACTCTTCAGCAGACGTTATAGCATCATTTACAAGACCATATATATACACAAACAGAAACTACAACACGACCTTGACAATGCAGGACGATGGGAACATGACTGGCTAATGCAATTCCACTCCGACAAGTGCTAAACTGGACCCTGTCCAAACCGGAAAGTTGTCTATACCGATTAAATTGTGTTGTCCTGGCATATTTATATCAATTATAGTACCTGAAAACCTGTATAATCCAGAATCTGTCTACTCTGAAAACTGCATGGACTTATTTTGGTAATTTTACTCTACTTTTCTTTGCAAATTTAACTTGGGCAAACCAGCGATGATGTTTTCCCAACAGGAACAATTAAAACAAACACTACCCAATCACGCCTTTGATCCAAAGCTACTGTCTGATTATAAGGATCGAGCCTACAGGAGTTTTACCTGTACTGAAGACATGCAGTGACAGCTTTTCACATGTAATGTTTTGTGAATACTTTTCATGTAATTATACCCTGCCAAAATAGACATTGAGATGCGTGAGTAAAGAACTGATCAGTTTATGTTAGAAATATTGGATATTGCTGAATTTAAAAATCGCAAATTTAGTTGACACATGTCATTTTATCATTTTCACTGCTGGAAGTTTTTTAATACTATGATTGATTGGACGGAGTTGTAGCTCTGCAGTCTGTCGTTCAGAACTATGTCAACGCAGCTAACCATAAAAAGGTTCTATTTTCTATAAACTGGACACCTGTTTAAAGCGAACAAATGGACTGGTTCTGTTAACATCCGGTGTAGACAAGTTTACTGTATTACAACGAGACATACAAAAAGTTAATAATAGCATCCTAGCTCTAATATATACATGCTAAATCATCATCATTAAAGAATATCAATATCAAACATCACTGATACAGATGAGGATACAGCTAGTTGGCCCTCTGGGACTCTAGTTGTCTAGGTATTACATGAAAGATTTAATTATATTCAAATACATGTCATTTGGTGTTTATTTGCTTTTTGATGCTGTGAAACAGCATTCTTAGGTACGCTCGGAGAGCCTGAGCACATCAAAACAATGAAACCACTCCGCGATGAAAATTAAAAGTTGTTTCGTTCATTTCACGTAATACTTGCATTGATGGTATGAAAAAATAAAACCCCAATATTCAAAACCACAGACATAGAATTTGTACATACGTATACACCATGGATGGAGTGTTTTAAGTGTGCAGTTGGGACTCTATGATATTTGTATTACTCCGAGAACACTGGTCTCCCGAAAATCACGAACAACGCCTTCTTCGCTGTCTTCCTCCGCGACAGACTTTCGGTGGATTTTGGATTGTGTATGTTTATTTAAATTTTGCGTAATTCATGCTAATGATCGATTATTGTAATCAAATGTTAGGAAGGTAACTGCAAAAGAAAGTTATTATAACGCTTATAAAGTTTTTTGTGTTGGTTGTATTGACGAACTATATCTGAGATATTATTGCGCAGTAAAAGTTAATAGTTTTGAGTATGTGCCTCCTCCCTTGATCTGTCACTTGGAGTTCTGTCTTTTGTTTATCGACAACTGCGGTATATTGAAAGGGAAAAAGTACCAAATCTATCAACATAAACTTACAAAATATAATGATAATATAGATCTATTTATGTACGAGCAACTTAGAGTGACAAATGAGCTTATATTGCCGTGTAATGTACGGTAGCCTTATGAAGACTTGCTAAAGTCCGATGTATTGCAGGAAGTTTTCTTGATAATAGCGTTCTTATGAATTCAAAAGAAATTTGACTGTTTTAAGTAAACAAATAATGTACCATTTACTTCACAAACGTATACGGCCATGTTTTATTATAAGTCAAAAGTCGGCAAAGCAAAACTCACGATAAATGTTCTGCACGATAATATCTCGCCAACCAGTTACTGTTAGGCTTACGAAGACTTGCTAAAGTCCGATACATTACATGAAGTTTTCTTGATGTTAACGGGTAGCGTTCTTGTGAATTTAAAAGAAATCCGAGTGATATACGTAATGAAATAATGCACCTTTTATTTGGCAGAAGTATCTGGCCATGATTTATTAGTCAAAAGTCGTCAAAGCAACCCATGTTAGTTTTCTAAAAAGGAAACCAAAACATATCCGGAAATGGTAATATTTCTAATGTTATATTTTTCCGAAAATATTCTTCAATGTTAAGTGGATATTACGATACGAAAATGTTTACTTATTATTTTTTTGTCTTTGAAGAGACATTGATGAAATTGATAATTTAGCAATTAATAAAGAATTATAAAAAAATGTTACTCAAATTCTGAACGGTTTAATTGGTGTTGAAATCGTTATTTCAAAAATAATTTTGGAAATAAAATTTATTACAGTTATTTCAGGATAATAAGTTATTCAACTTATTGTTCTTGATTAACTTCAAATATCATAAAATGAATATGGTATATCGTAAATATTTTTTTTTTAAACTCCGAAATTCAACACTGCACACTTATGTATAGTTTAATAAATTCTATATTTAAATGAAAAACCAATTTCTTTATTCCTTTGTTTGAGTCCTTCATTCACAGCATTTATGAGTGGCCTTGGCACTTTGATTATGTTGAAGATTGTTGTGGTAATGTTAGCCAAAGAACCATGATGGATATTCATCAGGAAGGAGTTCTCTTACACAAAACGGATCATTTCAACCAAAATATTTGGATCAAAGTTCATAAAAGAAGAAAACAGAACTTAAGAAACAGTGGAAAATCATTACTTGGCTACCTGATATGGGCTAAAAGATATCTGAATGGAGATGGCAGGGGCATAGGTACTTACTTCTAACAATTATATCTGGCTCAAAACAAAATTATAAAGCATAAAATATATTGAATTATGCTTTAATAATTTCTGTGACTTTTAAATGTTGGCAATTTTACATTTTGGGATTTGACTTTATTACAGGCAAATTTGCAGACCCAAAAATCTAATTATACATTTCATTTACATACAGATTTTAGTCCCTAGTTCAAAGTATTAATTGATATTAATATATTCTTACCCATGTTCCTCAGGTTAGAGACATTCAGGAGTATAGTTTATTTGAATGAAGGAGATATGTGGCATTATTAGTTCAATGCTTATTGTAGTACACTTTTATCTTCATCAGACCAACTTACAAAAATCATTAACCAGATTTATCAAGTGATTATTAATTCAACAATGGAGAAATTGTTGATTTGTTTGTTCCAGGAGGATCATGGTCAAGCTTAAATCTGTCTTGGATTGTGTTATTTATGGTGAGTTTGTTCTGATGTTTTTATTTTAATTTAGCCAATGATACCACATAATGGTACTGTTGGTCAAAAACATGATAAATGTTTTAATAGCAGCATACTTTGATTTTGACTTTTAACGTTATGTATAACTAGCTATTGAGATACTTTTATTCACAGCTTTTAAATTTTTTAATTCCATTTCAAAACAAGTTCGGGGAGATTAACTTTCAGGTTAGACTATAGATCTACTTTCATTTGATACTACTTGAAAGACTTCGGCTTTTTCCCTGAAATAGAGGAGTTACAGGCCAGCTTTTTGAAACAGACTAAAAAAAAAAAAAAAAAAAAAAAGGAAAGGTCAAGAGAAAGGAAACTATAATATTTTACAAGATTGTTCAGCTACTATAATACTAGTCCAAAAGTAAAACTGAATTGAATTGCTTGAATCAAGTTTTCAGTTGTTTTTGTTTTATTTGACAAATTCTAATTTTCACAATTTTGGTCAATACCACGATTAATTTCACAATTCTGAAGGCCCCGACCCCATTCACACAAAAGTCAGAAAAGCCCTGAATAGAAATCACAAACAAAAAAGCAATTAAACCTGCCAGTATTGGCTACATACTACATGTATACATACTAAAAATGATACAATAGCTAAGTAGTAAAGTAATCTACAGTTCGGCGCATACTTAGTCATATAGATAATAATTAGTGGGGGTAAACTTTCACAAATTTTAGTGGATCGGGAAGTTGCAGGCAATTAAAATAAAAATTGGTTTACAGTAACCTAACACATAATCACAGTGGACCTGCTATGATCACATGGACTTTATGCCATGTTTCATTCCTCGTTTTGCTCGTTATTTGTCTTCATTTTCTTTAAATGGCTACCAGCATGTGGTATGGATTGGCAAAAAAGTTTGTTAAAAAAAATTAAATTGGAAAAAACCCTTAAGTATAGCTGTCATGGAAAATTGGTACTGGCAAATTCACTAAATTGTTCGGTAATTATAGGTTGCGTTGCTGAAATGAAAGTTGTTAATTTGTTTGTTAGATATTGGCTGTATGCGATGCTGTCCCTATGAAAGGATGTCCTGGTCCTGACTATATAGAGCACCAGAATGGATACTGTTGTCGTGTTACGTCATGTCCAGCAAGTGAGTAGATTACAATCTACCCTAGATGGGAGATAACTCCATTGTACTGTTTGATATACTGTAAGTAGTTTCTCTTAACAGACCATCACTTGATGTGATATCTGTAATGGAACAAATTTCAATTTATGAAAAAGTTATTGTGTAAAACAAAAGTTTATATTATTTATATAGACTCTTTGTGAAAATTACACACATAATACAATGTGTTTCATGTTTTGTAGATTACAGTGTGTCGATGTGTGTAGATGATTATGACAATGTTTCATGTTTTGTAGATTACAGTGTGTCAATGTGTGTAGATGATAATGAAGATGTTTCATGTTTTGTAGATTACAGAGTGTCGATGTGTGTAGATGATTATGACAATGTTTCATGTTTTGTAGGTTACAGTGTGTCTGTGTGTAGATGATTATGACAATGTTTCATGTTTTTTAGATTACATTGTGTCAATGTGTGTAGATGATTATGACAATGTTTCATGTTTTTTAGATTACATTGTGTCGATGATTATGACAATGTTTCATGTTTTGTAGATTACAGTGTGTCTATGTGTGTAGATGATTATGACAATGTTTCATGTTTTGTAGATTACAGTGTGTCTGATTGGAATGTAGTAGAATGATTATAGACAATGTTTCAATGTTTTGTAGATTACAGAGTGTCGATTGTGTGTAGATGATTATGACAATGTTTCATGTTTTGTAGATTACAGAGGTGTCGATGTGTGTAGATGATTATGACAATGTTTCATTTTTGTTATTGGTAACAGTGTGTCGATGTGTGTAGATGATTATGACAATGTTTCATGTTTTGTAGATTACAGTGGTGTCTGTGTGTGTAGGATTTATGACAAGTTCATGTTTTGTAGATTAGAGTGTGTCTGTGTGTAGATAGATTATATGACAATGTTTCATGTTTGTAGGTTACAGTGTGTCGATGTGTGTAGATGATTATGACAATGTTTCATGTTTTGTAGATTACAGTGTGTCGATGTGTGTAGAATGATTATGACAATGTTTCATGTTTTGTAGATTACAGTGTGTCTGTGTGTAGATGATTATGACAATGTTTCATGTTTTGTAGATTACAGTGTGTCGATGTGTGTAGATGATTATGACAATGTTTCATGTTTTGTAGGTTACAGTGTGTCGATGTGTGTAGATGATTATTACAATGTTTCATGTTTTGTAGATTACAGTGTGTCGATGTGTGTAGATGATTATGACAATGTTTCTTGTTTTGTAGGTTACAGTGTGTCGATGTGTGTAGATGATTATTACAATGTTTCATGTTTTGTAGATTACAGTGTGTCGATGTGTGTAGATGATTATGACAATGTTTCATGTTTTGTAGATTACAGTGTGTC
>SAYR01017816.1:4267534-4299099 GCA_004382745.1 Argopecten irradians irradians
CGCCTGTCTCGTGTTTATTGTTGATGGTGAGTTTGTTCTGATGGTTTTATTTTATTAATTTAGCCAATTTTAATACCCACATAATGGTACTGTTGGTCAAAAACATGAATAAATGTTTTAATAAGCAGCATACTTTTGATTTTTGACTTTTAACATTATGTTTACTTATGAGAACTGTCTATATAACTACTACTTGAGATACTTTTATTCACAGTTTATAATTTTTTTAATTCCATTTCAAAAACAAGTTCGGGGATGCGGGATATAACTTTTCAGGTATGACTAATAGATCTACTTTATTCATTTGATACTACTTGAAACAAGACTTCGGCTTTTTCCCTGTAAAATAGAGGAAGTTACAGGCCAGCCTTTTGAAACAGACTAATAAAAAAAAAAAAAAAAAAAAAGAGAAAGGTCAAGGAGAAAGGAAACTATAATATTTTTACAAGATTGTTCAGATACTTATTAATACTAGTTCCAAAAGTAAACTGAATTGAATTGCTTGAATCATGAGTTTTCAGTTGTTTTTGTGTTTTATTTGACAAATTCTAATTTTCAGCAATTTTGGTCAATACCACGATTAATTTCACAATTCTGAAGGGCCCCGACCCCATTTCACACAAAAAGTCAAGAAAAGCCCTGAATAGAAATCACAAACAAAAAAGCAATTAAACCTGCCAGTAATTGGCAACATACTACATGTATACATACTAAAAATGTCACATAGCTAAGTAGTAAAGTAATCTACAGTTCGGCGCATACTGAGTCATATAGATAATTATATCTAGTGGGTGGTAAACTTTCACAAATTTTTAGTGGATCGGGAGGGAAGGCAGGCAATAATTAAAATATAAAAATTGGTTTACAGTAAATGCCCATTACGTGGCAAAATAGCATTACTGTCGGTACAATTCTGTACATGTGATTTGCAACCTAGAATAGCGGATAGAACCGATGCGTCCCACCCTCTGGACAGGCACTGCTTATATAACGACGCTATCGCGATCTCTTCACTGTGGTGAAGCGGTAGTCAAAATACGCTTTTATTCGATAACCGATGTATATTATTGTGTGCAGCTCAGCACGTGACATGCGCAAATTAGTTTCATTGTCACATTCGTCGGCTAACCTAAATGGCGTGTAATGTAGGAAACTCATTTGCATACATGGTGTATTGCAAAACGAGACGTTATGTGTAGTTAAATTGTAAGTAGTATGGTTGTTCGCTGTCATTACAACTTATTTTTCTACCACATATGTTTCAAAATGAAGTGGAAAAAATAGGTCTAAACTAGCAACAGAAGCTGCGAGGAAGTGCTAAGACCGGCCAATACGGCAGCCCATGAAATGTATGGCAACCTGATTCGGGCCAAAAAACTTATTCTCTGGTTAAAAAAATTAAATTTTGGAAAAAAACCCTAAAGTATAGGTGTTCATGGAAAATTAGGTACTTGGCAAATTCACTAAAGTTCATTGAAACTGTGGGAAGCGGTTATTATAGGTGATTAGTTGCGTTGCTGAAATGAAAAGTTTGTTAATTTTCTGTTTGTTAGTATATTGCTGGTATGCGATGCTTGTGTCCCTATGAAGGGTATGTCTAGGCTCGCTGTTCTACTGACTATATAATAGCGACATGCAGGACCAGATCGTGGATACTGTTGCGTGTTACGTTTCATGTCCAGCAAGTGTAGTAGAATACAATCTACCCTAGTAGGGGGAGATCTAAACTCTCATTGTTACTGTTTTGATATACTGTAAAGTAGTTCTTTCTTAACCAGACTACATCGACTTGTGTGATAATCTGTAATCTGGACAAATTTTCAATTTTATGAAAAAGTTTAATGTGTATTTTAAACAAAAGGTTATATTAATTTAATAGACCTTTGTTGATTAACACTTACATTTCTGAGTTTTAACAGTAGTACTATTGTCGTGTTATTGATTGCTTGACTGTTCATCGTTTGTAGTTACATAATACATGTGTGTCGATGTGTGTTAGATGATAATGAAGATTGTTTATGTTTTGTAGTTAGTCATGTTGATTACATGAAGCAGCATTATAGTAACGATTAGATGTCGATGTGTGTTGTAGATGATTATGACAATGTTTCATGTTTGTAGTAGATACAACTCGACTGTATCTACTTAATCGATGGTAAGTATGTATGACAATGTTTGCATGTTCTTGTTACGATTAAGATTACGAGAAGTGTGTTGTGTCAATGTGTGAAGAATGATAATGAAGATGTTTCATGTTTCTGTAGATACAGAGTGTCGATGTGTGTAGTATGATTATGACAATTGTTTCATGTTGTTGTATGATGTTACAGGAAGCATTGTCGATGTGTGTAGATGATTATGACAATGTTTCATGTTTTGTTAATTACGTAGTGCTTGTCTTGTGTTGATGTGTTTGTTAGAATGATGTATGACAATGTTTCATGTTTTGTAGATTACAGAGTGTCGATGTGATATTATGACATGTCATTGAGAACAGTTGTTGTGTAGTGATTGATGACAATGTTTCATGTTTTGTAGATTACAGCAGGTTTGTCGATGTGTGTTAGATGATTATGACAATGTTCATGTTTTGTAGGTTACAGTGTGTCATGTGTGTAGATATGATTATGACAATGTTTTCATGTTTTGTAGATTACAGTGTGTCTGTGTGTGAGATTGATTATGACAATGTTTCGATGTTTTTGTAGATTAGAGTGTGTCTGTTGTGTTAAATGATTATGACATGTTTTCATGTTTGTAGTTACAGGTTGCGTGACGAAGTGAGGTTTTGTAGATAGAATTATGACACATATGTTTTCATGTGTCGATGTGTGTAGATGATTATGACATGTTTCATTTTGTAGATTACAGTTGTGTCGATGTCTGATGTGTAGAATGATTTGACAATGTTTTCATGTTTTGTAGATTTACAGTTGTGTCTGTGTTGTAGATGATTATGACAATGTTTCATGTTTGTAGATTACAGTGTGTTCGATGTGTGTAGAATGATTATGGACAATGTTTCATGTTTTGTAGGTTACAGTGTGTCATGTGTGTAGATGATTATTACAATGTTTTCATGTTTTGTAGATTACAGTGAGTGTCGATGTGTGTAGATGATTATGACAATGTTTCTTGTTTTGTAGATTACAGTGTGTCGATGTGTGTAGATGATTATGACAATGTTTCATGTTTTGTAGATTACAGTGTGTCGATGTGTGTAGATGATTATGACAATGTTTCATGTTTTGTAGATTACAGTGTGTCGATGTGTGTAGATGATTATGACAATGTTTCATGTTTTTTAGATTACAGTGTGTAGTGTGTAGATGATTATGACAAATGTTTCATGTTTTTGTAGATTACAGTGTGTCCATGTGTGTAGATGATTATGACAATGTTTCATGTTTTGTAGATTACAGAGTGTCGATGTGTGTAGATAATGTTATGACAATGTTTCATGTTTTTTAGATTATATGTGTTTGATGATAATGACAATGATTTCAGGTTTTGTAGATTACAGTGTGTCGATGTGTGTAGATGATTATGACAATGTTTCTTTGTTTTGTAGGTTACAGTGGTTCTATGTGTGTAGATAATTATGACAATGTTTCATGTTTTGTAGATTACAGTGTGTCGATGATTATGACAATGTTTTCATGTTTTGTAGATTAGAGTGTGTCGATGTGTGTAGATGATAATGAAGATGTTTTCATGTTTTGTAGGTTACAGTGTGTTGATGTGTGTAGAATGATTATGACAATGTTTCATGTTTTGTAGATTACAGTGTGTCGATGTGTGTAGATGATTTAGGACAATGTTTCATGTTTTTTAGATTACATTGTGTCGATGATTATGACAATTTGTTTCATGTTTTGTAGATTAGAGTGTGTCCATGTATGTAGATGATTATGACAAATGTTTCATGTTTTGTAGATTACAGAGTGTCGATGTGTGTAGATATTATGACAATGTTTCATGTTTTTTAGATTATATGTGTCTAGATGATTATGACAATATTTCAGGTTTTGTAGATTACAGTGTGTCGATGTGTGTAGATGATTATGACAATTTTTCATGTTTTGTAGATTTACAGTGTGTCTATGTGTGTAGATGATTATGACAATGTTTCATGTTTGTAGATTAACAGAATGCTCGATGTGTGTAGATGATTATGACAATGTTTCATGTTTTTTAGATTACAGTGTGTCGATGTATGTAGATGAATTATGACAATGTTTCTTTGTTTTGTAGATTACAGTGTGTCGATGTGTGTAGATGATTATGACAATGTTTCATGTTTTGTAAGATTACAGTTGTGTCGATGTGTGTAGATGATTATGACAATGTTTCATGTTTTTGTAGATTACAGTGTGTCGATGGTGTAGATGATTATGACAATGTTTCAGTTTTGTAGATTACAGTGTGTCGATGTGTGTAGATGATTATGACAATGTTTCATGTTTTGTAAGATTACAGTGTGTCGATGTGTGTAGATGATTATGACAATGTTTCATTGTTTTGTAGATTACAGTGTGTCAATGTGTGTAGATGATTATGACAATGTTTTCATGTTTTGTTAGATTAACCAGTTTGGAGTGGGTCTTTTTTTGTTAAGGCATATGTGTAGATGATTATGACAATGTTTCATGTTTTTTTAGATTACATTGTGTCAATGTGTGTGTAGATGATTTATGACATGTTTCATGTTTTTTAGATTACATTGTGTCGATGATTATGACAATGTTTCATGTTTTGTAGATTAGAGTGTGTCTATGTGTGTAGATGATTATGGACAATGTTTCATGTTTTGTAGATTACATTGTTGTCGATGATTATGGACAATGTTTCATGTTTTGTAAGGTTACAGTGTGTCTGTGTTAGGAGTTATGACAATGTTTCATGTTTTTTAGATTACATTGTCGATGATTATTGACAATGTTCATTTTTTTGTGTTTTTTAGATTACAGTGTGCCGATGTGTGTAGATGATTATGACAATGTTTCTTGTTTTTTAGATTACAGTGTGTCAATGTGTGTAGATGATAATGACAATGTTTCATGTTTTGTAGATTACAGTGTGTCTGTGTGTAGATGATTATGACAATGTTTCATGTTTTGTAGATTACAGTGTGTTGATGTGTGTAGATGACTACGGAAATGACACCTGTGTCCCGTGTCCTGAAGGTGGCTTTTTGTTAGACCCTACAACATCGGAGACAATCACTCGATGCGTAGTACCGACATGCTCAAAAAGTAATTTTTTATTTTTCTGCACAAACAAAGACAAATATAGGTTATTCAAAGCTCTTTTTTTTGTCTTGTGCCACATGCTTCAGAATTTTGGTGTAGGTATTGCTACGTCAGCGGCTTTGTTTTAGGATTGGTAAATGTCATATCTAAAGGTGAAGGTCATTGTAATGAGAACTGACAAGGATATTACCTGCATCCCTATTCCCTAACAAAGAATAGAAAACAATGGTGATAACAATAATTGTTATGTACTAGTCATTAAATGTATATTTTACAAAGCGTTTATTCATTTTCATACTCTTACTAAACATAGTTCTCTCATCTATAACCGTTTCCTTTGGATATTACTATTATCAACCCAAGTGGTACTGTGAATCTTATATACCGTATTTACAGATGTTATTAAACAATGATACCAATGATATATGACATTCTTGTTTGCCAAAAAGAAAAAAGAGAAAAAGAAAGACATTTCTGCATCATTGAATATTAAAACAGACAGTTTTACAATGATTTACCATTTTATTCCTGCGTCTATCACAGAAATTCCTGTAATAGATCGATGTAATGTAAGACAGATATTGAGGGTGTAATCATTAGATTGAATCATTATAATTATTGCTATCATGAATTGAAGACTTGTGAAGTATCTCATATCTGTATACTGCTCATTTGGGCTATAACATTGCTACATGTACACACAGTCAGATTTTAAAGGGACCTGAACCTAAATAAACATGTAAATTTGAGTAAAATACATATTTACAATGTGTCAGATACCTTACTAAGTAAGATATATCGGTTATTGTGCAAATGTGTCAAATAAAATAATTATAATGGAAATTCCATCTTTCTGTATTTTGAACCGGCCCTGTCGAATTTTGTAGCGATAGTATAGTAGTGTTGAACTTTTGTGACCTCCCTCAATGCACTCCACAAATGTAAAGCGTGATGTACATATATGTGCAATAAGTCCTCCCTTTGTGGTGCCCTGTCGAATGAAAAGTCTCGTTTGACTTTTGACTTATCATTCTTACGCTATAAATACAAATAATTTTATAACATATGGCTTATAAACTTCATTTTTCAACCATCGTAAATTAGAAAATAATCTAAAAATGTGGTGGAAAACTAATATTCCTTGTCATGTCAGCAAGTTTGTTGTTCAGTATAACCTCGCTTTCGGCCAGCTTTCGTTTTGTGTTCCAAATATAGAATATGACGGTCTATTTTTATCATTTTTGAGGTAGGTATTCCCCACGTTTTCCTGTCGTTTTAGATAACCGCAATCATTGTAATAAAATATTCAATAAACATCTGAAAGCCATATCTAAGCATTCAGAACAAATTATTTAAGGTTCATGTCCCTTTAACTTGACTGCTCATAGAATCGTAAACCTAACCAGCAGGCTTTCAAAACCAAGTGATTTATTTATGTACTTGCAGACATTACAAAAGTATCGCCAGTCAAGTCAACAGTGCTGAACCCTCACGCCTGTCCCATGTGGTGTCAATGTGACCTAAACTTTGGTTACTGTGGCACCGATCCATGTGGCTGTACAAAGATAAAATGTAGCTTTGGTTCAGTTCTACAACAGGATTGTGGTTGTCAACCTATCACACCCAGGTAAAAACAATTGGATACAAGGTGCTCTGTGTATATCTATAGGGTACAAGGTTCTGTGTGTATATCTATTGGGTAGAAGGTTCTATGTGTATATCTATAGGGTACAAGGTTCTGTGTGTATATCTATTGGGTACAAGGTTCTCTGTGTATATCTATAGGGTACAAGGATATCTGTGTATATCTATGTTAAACAAACAATGGAGTACAAGGTTCTCTGTGTATATCTATTGGGTACAAGGTTCTCTGTGTATATCTATGTTAAACAAACAATGAAGTACAAGGTTCTCTGTGTATATCTATGTTAAACAAACAATTGGGTACGAGGTTCTCTGTGTATATCTATGTTAAACAAACAATTGGGTACAAGGTTCTCTGTGTATATCTATGTTAAACAAACAATTGGGTACAAGGTTCTCTGTGTATATCTATGTTAAACAAACAATTGGGTACAAGGTTCTCTGTGTATATCTATGTTAAACAAACAATTGGGTACAAGGTTCTCTGTGTATATCTATGTTAAACAAACAATTGGGTACAAGGTTCTCTGTGTATATCTATGTTAAACAAACAATTGGGTACAAGGTTCTCTGTGTATATCTATGTTAAACAAACAATTGGGTACAAGGTTCTCTGTGTATATCTATGTTAAACAAACAATTGGGTACAAGGTTCTCTGTGTATATCTATGTTAAACAAACAATTGGGTACAAGGTTCTCTGTGTATATCTATGTTAAACAAACAATTGGGTACAAGGTTCTCTGTGTATATCTATGTTAAACAAACAATTGGGTACAAGGTTCTCTGTGTATATCTATGTTAAACAAACAATTGGGTACAAGGTTCTCTGTGTATATCTATGTTAAACAAACAATTGGGTACAAGGTTCTCTGTGTATATCTATGTTAAACAAACAATTGGGTACAAGGTTCTCTGTGTATATCTATGTTAAACAAACAATTGGGTACAAGGTTCTCTGTGTATATCTATGTTAAACAAACAATTGGGTACAAGGTTCTCTGTGTATATCTATGTTAAACAAACAATTGGGTACAAGGTTCTCTGTGTATATCTATGTTAAACAAACAATTGGGTACAAGGTTCTCTGTGTATATCTATGTTAAACAAACAATTGGGTACAAGGTTCTCTGTGTATATCTATGTTAAACAAACAATTGGGTACAAGGTTCTCTGTGTATATCTATGTTAAACAAACAATTGGGTACAAGGTTCTCTGTGTATATCTATGTTAAACAAACAATTGGGTACAAGGTTCTCTGTGTATATCTATGTTAAACAAACAATTGGGTACAAGGTTCTCTGTGTATATCTATGTTAAACAAACAATTGGGTACAAGGTTCTCTGTGTATATCTATGTTAAACAAACAATTGGGTACAAGGTTCTCTGTGTATATCTATGTTAAACAAACAATTGGGTACAAGGTTCTCTGTGTATATCTATGTTAAACAAACAATTGGGTACAAGGTTCTCTGTGTATATCTATGTTAAACAAACAATTGGGTACAAGGTTCTCTGTGTATATCTATGTTAAACAAACAATTGGGTACGAGGTTCTCTGTGTATATCTATGTTAAACAAACAATGGAGTACAAGGTTCTCTGTGTATATCTATGTTAAACAAACAATTGGGTACGAGGTTCTCTGTGTATATCTATGTTAAACAAACAATTGGGTACAAGGTTCTCTGTGTATATCTATGTTAAACAAACAATGGAGTACGAGGTTCTCTGTGTATATCTATGTTAAACAAACAATGGAGTAAGAGGTTCTCTGTGTATATCTATGTTAAACAAACAATGGAGTACGAGGTTCTCTGTGTATATCTATAGGGTACAAGGTTCTCTGTGTATATCTATGTTAAACAAACAATTGGGTACGAGGTTCTCTGTGTAATTCTATGTTAAACAAACAATGGAGTACAAGGTTCTCTGTGTATATCTATGTTAAACAAACAATTGGGTACAAGGTTCTCTGTGTATATCTATGTTAAAAAAACAATTGGGTACAAGGTTCTCTGTGTATATCTATTGGGTACGAGGTTCTCTGTGTATGTCTATGTTAAACAAACAATTGGGTACAAGGTTCTCTGTGTATATCTATGTTAAACAAACAATGGAGTACAAGGTTCTCTGTGTATATCTATGTTAAACAAACAATGGAGTACAAGGAGGTCTGTGTATATCTATGTTAAACAAACAATGGAGTACAAGGTTCTCTGTGTATATCTATGTTAAACAAACAATTGGGTACAAGGTTCTCTGTGTATATCTATGTTAAACAAACAATGGAGTACGAGGTTCTCTGTGTATATCTATGTTTAACAAACAATGGAGTACAAGGTTCTCTGTGTATATCTATGTTAAACAAACAATTTGGTACAAGGTTCTATGGGTATGTCTATTGGGTACAAGGTTCTCTGTGTATATCTATTGGGTACAAGGTTCTCTGTGTATATCTATTGGGTACAAGGTTCTCTGTGTATATCTATTGGGTACAAGGTTCTGTGTGTATGTCTATTGGGTACAAGGTTCTCTGTGTATATCTATGTTAAACAAACAATTGGGTACAAGGTTCTCTGTGTATATCTATGTTAAACAAACAATTGGGTAATAGGTTCTCTGTGTATATCTATAGGGTACAAGGTTCTATGTGTATATCTATGTTAAACAAACAATTGGGTACAAGGTTTTATGTGTATGTCTATTGGGTACAAGGTTCTGTATGTATGTCTATTGGGTACAAGGTGCTCTGTGTATATCTATGTTAAACAAACAATTGGGTACAAGGTTCTCTGTGTATATCTATAGGGTACAAGGTTCTGTGTGTATGTCTATTGGGTACAAGGTTCTGTATGTATGTCTATTGGGTATAAGGTTCTGTGTGTATATCTATAGGGTACAAGGTTCTATGTGTATATCTATGTTAAACAAACAATTGGGTACAAGGTTTTATGTGTATGTCTATTGGGTACAAGGTTCTGTATGTATGTCTATTGGGTACAAGGTGCTCTGTGTATATCTATGTTAAACAAACAATTGGGTACAAGGTTCTCTGTGTATATCTATAGGGTACAAGGTTCTATGTGTATATCTATAGGTTACAAGGTTCTGTGTGTATATCTATAGGGTACAAGGTTCTGTGTGTATATCTATAGGGTACAAGGTTCTGTATGTATGTCTATTGGGTATAAGGTTCTGTGTGTATGTCTATTGGGTACAAGGTTCTGTGTGTATATCTATAGGGTACAAGGTTCTGTGTGTATATCTATTGGGTACAAGGTTCTCTGTGTATGTCTATTGGGTACAAGGTTCTGTGTGTATATCAATTGGGGAAAAGGTTCTATGTGTATATCTATAGGGTACAAGGTTCTGTGTGTATATTTATAGGGTACAAGGTTCTGTGTGTATGTCTATTGGGTACAAGGTTCTGTGTGTATATCTATTGGGTACAAGGTTCTGTGTGTATGTCTATTGGGTACAAGGTGCTCTCTGTATATCTATAGGGTACAAGGTTCTATGTGTATGTCTATTGGGTACAAGGTTCTCTGTGTATATCTATGTTAAACAAACAATTGGGTACAAGGTTCTCTGTGTATATCTATGTTAAACAAACAATTGGGTTCAAGGTTCTCTGTGTATATCTATGTTAAACAAACAATTGCGTACAAGGTTCTATGTGTATGTCTATTGGGTACAAGGATATCTGTGTATATCTATGCTAACAGATAAGATTCATTTTATTGTTTTACTGGTGTAATGATAGTCAACTACTTTGCAGTATGGTGTTTAGAATGATGCCGGGAAACATGAGACAACTCACATTAGGGAAATTAACATTTAATTTATCTCTTAAAAGTAATTCAGGAAGTATAGTATTAGTGGTAAGCTAATAATTTTTTGGATCCTACAAAATCATCAATCTCATTTTACATCTATAATCTAAAATTTAAAAAAAAATCTGTTTTATAAACACAATGGGCCTTTAAATTGTACACCTCCCTTGAACTTGAGTTAGCATTCCATAAAGCCATTTCCATCGTCCTTATGCATGAATCAAGAATCTTGGTAAAGCCTACTAGACAAATAATTTTTATACCCAAATGTAACGAAGTTGAGGGGGGGGGGGTATTGATTGGAATCAGCTTGTCTGTAGAAAAAAAATTTCCAAACAATTCCTCCTAAACTACTGGACTGATTTCAGTGAAACTTGGCATTATTGTTGGAGACCATGTGTAGATGTGCATGCAGGAATTTGTTCTTTGAAATTTTGGTTACCATGGCAACCAGGTCACTATACACAAGTAGAAAACTTTAGTCCAAACAACTCCTCCTAAACTACTGGAACGATTCCAATGTAACTTGGTAGTATTGTTGGGAACCATGTGTAGATGTGCATGCAGGATTTTGTTCATCGAAATTTTGGTTGCCATGGCAACCAGGTCACTATACACAAGTAGAAAACTTTAGTCCGAAAAACTCCTCCTAAACTACTGGAACGATTTCAATTAAAATTGGCAGTATTGTTGGGGATCATGTGTAGATGTGCATGCAGGAATTTGTTCTTTGAAATTTTGGTTACCATGGCAACCAGGTCACTATACACAAGTAGAAAACTTTAGTCTGAACAACTCCTCCTAAACTGCTAGAACGATTTCAATGAAACTTGGTAGTATTGTTGGGGACCATGTGTAGATGTGCATGCAGGATTTTGTTCATTGAAATTTTGGTTGCCATGGCAACCAGGTCACAAAAAAACAAGTAGAAACATTTAGTCCGAACAACTCCTCCTAAACTACTAGAACGATTTCAATGAAACTTGGCAGTATTGTTGGAGACCATGTGTAGATGTGCATGCAGGAATTTGTTCTTTGAAATTTTGGTTACCATGGCAACCAGGTCACAATACACAAGTAGAAACATTTAGTCCGAACAACTCCTCCTAAACTACTAGAACGATTTCAATGAAACTTGGCATTATTGTTGGGGACCATGTGTAGATGTGCATGTAGGATTTTGTTCATCGAAATTTTGGTTGCCATAGCAACCAGGTCACTATACACAAGTAGAAAACTTTAGTCCAAACAACTCCTACTAAACTGCAGGAACAATTTCAATGAAACTTGGCAGTATTGTTGGAGACCATGTGTAGATATGTATGCAGGTTTTTGTTTGTCGAAATTTTGGTTACCATGGTAACCAAGTCACTTTACATAGGTTAATTTTCTCTGGACAACTCCTCTTACACAACTTGGTCATTTTCAATGAAACTTGGTAGTATTGTTTTGGACCATGTGTAGATTTGCATGCCATTGTCTTACAGTTCTAGTTTGTAGAGTTATGGTAATGCTGAATGCCCAGAATCTTGGGATAGCCTGTTTTCTTTAAAACCATTGTTTAGTGAAGAAAATGTTTTCAATATAGCTTAATTATCATGCAGTAATGAAATTGTTCAATTTTTAGCTCAAATATAATTAATATATGAAAATTTCCTTACATCAGTGTTGATTAGATGGATCTATGCTTATAGCACTTAATGTAAAACGACTTTCCATCATTAGAATTCTTCCTATGTTTCAGTCCCCCTAAAACAACCACACCAAAAGCGTTACCAGTCACAGAAACTAGTAAACACATATCATCATCTCCTCCCGGAAATACAACAACAGAGGCTGTTCTAACATCTCACCATACTAAAGCTCCTGTTATCATTCCATCAACTGTACCATCCACCACCAAGTCTACAGCTGACACAGGATTGTAAGTATTAATCACCAAGTCTACAGCTGACACAGGATTGTAAGTATTAATCACCAAGTCTACAGCTGACACAGGATTGTAAGTATTAATCACCAAGTCTACAGCTGACACAGGATTGTAGGTATTAATCACCAAGTCTACAGCTTACACAGGATTGTAAGTATTAATCACCAAGTCTACAGCTGACACAGGATTGTAGGTATTAATCACCAAGTCTACAGCTGACACAGGATTGTAAGTATTAATCACCAAGTCTACAGCTGACACAGGATTGTAAGTATTAATCACCAAGTCTACAGCTGACACAGGATTGTAAGTATTAATCACCAAGTCTATATCTGACACAGGATTGTAAGTATTAATCACCAAGTCTACAGCTGACACAGGATTGTAAGTATTAATCACCAAGTCTACAGCTGACACAGGATTGTAAGTATAAACCACCAAGTCTACAGCTGACACAGGATTGTAAGTAATAAGTCATTGTTCATTATAAAGAATTTGTCAGCATCCAAGAATATAAAACATGTAAAAACCAAAGGTGATTTATGCCTTTAAAAGGCTTCTTTCTCATACAATTACATTGTAGTCAATTCTTAAGTTTTTTTTTCTTTTTTTTTCCCCGTTATGATTGAAATTTAACAGTTTCTCGCATACTCGACAGGGCTATCCCATGTTTGCTTGAAAAAAAATTGATAGAATCTTTCATCCCTCGAGGGACAGAAAGGAGAATCTCAAAAACTCTTAAGCTGTCAAACAACCTTTCCAAAGGTTGAAATTTACCTTGTTTGGCTTTGAAAGGTTTAAAACCCTGTTTAAACTTGTGATTGTTTTGTATGCCCATATATCACTTCTTGGGTGCACTTGAACATAACTAGTTACAAAAAAGTGTCTATACATCCGTCCTAACCTTAGATATTACTGTTGACTCGTAGATTAATATGTTGTTTGTTAATTTTGGCAAAATATGAAAAAAAAATATACATTTTTTGTCACCAAATAACCATGCCATTATGTTAACAAGTGATTTAATGTTTATTTGCATAGAAATGTTTTACAACTTCTGGTTTATCATGCGAATATGTTCTATGTGTGCAAATATAGACAGAGAAATCTTATCCTACCAGAAGTGCAGATGTCTGTCTGATGAGGTAGATTTTTCTTTTCTACTCTCAAGGTAGGGAAATATCCTACATGTCATTTAATAGGGTAAGAAAAAGACAGGGCACACGTGTTAGATAATGATGTGATGTCATCAATACATGATGTGATGTCATTAATATATGCGCGCTCATTGTCAACAATATCGTCAATTTTGTGGTAGAAAGACAAATATTTGTCTGATCTTGACCCTGGGTGATGAAGTGTACGCTCATCCTGTAGGAGTGTTATCTACATTGTACTATCATGGTACTATTATGTTGCAGGTCCGGCGAAGCTATTGCTGGTATTACTGTAGCTGCAGTTGTCTTCATTGTCATAATCATAGGAATAGCTGTTTGGCAGTGTAGAAAGAACAGAGAGAAGACTAAGAACGTAGGAAACAGAAAGGACACAGGTTGGTATAATCTTGTTTCAGATAGTTAGTCTGGTTTTAACATTTGCTCTGTGCAGAAGTATTATTTTTGTTACACTCTTTTATGTCATAAGGGACAATTCAGTGAGACTAGTAAAATAACCACCAAGCAAGATATAACTTTATTGTTCTACAATCATTAAGAAAACAAAAAGTATTTGATTGACTAAATTTACAGTATTTTCGACTACTGTATTTTTAGCCCACTATCATTAGATGGTGGGCTATTCCATTCACTTTTCGTCCATGGTCTGTGGTCCGTCCGTTCGTCCTTCCTTCCTTCCATCTTTCCATCCTTCTGTCCGTTGACAATTCTTGTTACCGCGATTTCTCAGAAAGTACTGAAGGGTTCTGTCTCAAATTTCACCTGCAGGTTCCCCTAGGGGTCTAGTTGTGCATATTGCATTTTGGGACTGATTGGTCAACAAGATGGCCGACTGGCCGCCATCTTGGATTTTGACAGTTGAAGTTTGTTACCGCTATTTCTTAGAAAGTACTGAAGGGATCTTTCTCAAACTTGATTTGTAGGTTCCCCTAGGGGTCTAGTTGTGCATGTTGCATTTTAGGAGCGATTGGTCAACAAGATAACCAAAACAGCCGCCATCTTGGATTTTGATAGTTGAAGTTTTGTACAGCTATTTCTCAGAAAGTCAAATTTCACATGCAGGTTCCCCTAGGTCCCTAGTTGTGCATATTGCATTTTCAGACCGATCAGTGAACAAAATCGCCGACAGGACGCCAACTTGGATTTTGACAATTGAAGTTTGTAACCACTACTTCTCAGAAAGTGCTAAAGGGATCTGTCTGAAATTTCTAATGCTGTTCCCCTAGGTCCCTAGTTGTGTATATTGAATTTTTGGACCGATCGGTGAACAAAATGGCCGACAGAACGCCATCTTGGATTTTGACAGTTGAAGTTTGTTACTGCTTTTTCCCAGAAAGTACTTAAGGGATATGTCTCAAATTTCATGTGCAGGTTCCCCTAGTACTATTGATGTGCATATTGCTTTTTGGGACTGATAGGTCAACAAGATGGCCGACCAGCCGCCATCTTGGATTTTCATAGTTAAAGTTTGTTACCGCTATTTCTCAGAAAGTACTGAATGGATCTGTCTCAAATTTCACATGTAGGTTCCCCTAGTACTATAGATATGCATATAGCATTTGGGACTGATCAGTTGATAAGATGGCTGACTGGTCGCCATCTTGGATTTTGATAGTTTAAAGTTTGTTACTGCTATTTCTCAGAAAGTACAGAAGGGATCTTTCTCAAATTCCGTCTGTAGGTTCCTCTAGGACCCTAGTTGTGCATATTGCATTTTTGGACTGATTGGTCAACAAGATTGTCGACCAGCCGTCATCTTGGATTTTGATAGTTAAAGTTTGAAAAGCAGAGAAAAGATCCTCTGTCATATGTCAGACATAGATCATTCTTTGATTGGCACCAAGTTCCTTCTGGTATCTCTTGTTAGTTAAATATTTTAATTAATATTTAAAGTATTATTGTATGTATCATTTCAGATAATACCCACAATGGACATGTGGTCAACAATATTCACTTACACATGAAAAGAGTAAATAATCTTCATGTTGGAGAAAGTTCAGACTTTCACTTAACAGATGACCCCACATTTCAGCCATTATTAGCCCCTACAAACAATACAACAGAGGCTGTAATTGAGGGATCTCTATCATCTAATTGCATTTCTTCTGAATCAGTGGCCATGGACTGTGCAAGTGATACTGAGGAAACTGCTAATACTTCAGACAGAAAGCCAGGAAGCTCAGGAGCAGAAATTAAAACTGATGGATCGGGAGATGAAACACATGTTAAAAGTGCTGTGACTGGCGATGAAACACAAGTGAAAAGTGTTGTGACTGGTGATGAAACACAAGTGAAAAGTGCTGTGACTGGCGATGAAACACAAGTGAAAAGTGCTGTGACTGGTGATGAAACACAAGTGAAAAGTGTTGTGACTGGTGATGAAACACAAGTGAAAAGTTCTAGGGAGAAGAAAATGAAAGGGTCAAAAGGTGAAAAACAAGCTAAAATTGCAAATGGTTGGCCAAGAAATGAAACCCATGAACAAGCAAAACAAAATGGATTAGTACAGCCTATCTTTAAAGGGTTCATCAAAGATTCGTCACAGGAAGATTGAAATATGTTTTATGTGTTGTGCTTTGTCCGTTACCATGCACCTCTATCTCTGGCTAGTGTCAGGACGCTGCTACACTTTATCATCTCCTGTTACACTGACATTTAGGCTATTTGAAATTACCTATAAAGTACTGAATGTCCTTGTTACATTTCTTCCAAATGTGTGCATTCCTAGAGAATCAGGTGACAAATGATAAACATTTCACTTAACTCTATATGTTAAGAGTGATATGTTGATGTGGTGACTTTCTTTTTAAACCATTATGGAAAGGTTTAAGGAGAATTTTTGGTAATATAATAATGTTTGCTGATCTAGAGTTGTCTAGTTATGTTTAAAATCATGTTTGTATTCTACGATATCTAAGTTTAATTTTATAACCTGAGGAGGCATTTCATGTTTGTGAAAGTTACGGTACATTTATTGATCAATGAATGTGATATGTTTTCTGAAAGGGTTGTTATGTATTACTCACACAATTAGTTGGCCCTTATACGATGAAGCCATCAAAATCATTTGACAATCAGGAGAATTTTACAGCTATATCTTAGTTAAGCTAGAATTAGCATTATTAATTAGAACTAATGTTTAGAAACAAAGAATGCTTCCAAATAAATAAAACTCATGCCAAACATAGGTATATTCAATAATGCCTGAATGTGGTATACACAATTAATGTACCATATAAGTAAAACCACAGGGCCATGTATAGTCTCTACATGAAAAAATAGGCAGAAATACATATAAGTGTTTATTTATATGTATTTCTGGCTATTTTTTCATATAGAGACTATACATGGTAAAACCTTTAACTCAAACTGCAAGGGTCCTCGTTTATAGTTTGAGGAATGTGAGCTATTCGATTCATCAGAGGTTGGTCATTATAAGGAATTATTAGTGTATGAAACATATGCTTCTGTCAGGCTTATGACACCCATACATCTAGCAGTTTAATCTACAGTGGAGATAAGATAAATCGAGGTCCAGCATAGAGGGTTAAAGGTATAAATAACAGTAAGAGTTGTTCCCCCTTGAACATAAAATTATCCATGGTCACACTTGGTACTACATGTAGTAATCCATGACTACATGTATGTAAACTGCCTGCCTGGCCAAATGAACAGCCACCTGCAGTTTACTTTGTGCTTTGATTTTGTTTTAAATTTGTCTAAATTTCTCAATGTTCAAATAACCTTGGTGCTTATTAGATAAATTATGGTCAGATAGATTTATCTTGCATCGCTCTCGTACATTTGTATGGCGAACTCCGCCGTAGTCAGTCCCAAGCCTGTATTGAGAAAGGAGGAGGGAATGAAACCTAGGCCCGGTTGTTTAAAGGATTATTAGATTAATAACATGATTAGTGAAATGAAAATTGGTGATTAAATCTTCACTAAAATCAGCAAGTAAGTAAAGAATGAAGTTCTTTTGTCAAAGTTGTATTACCAGAAATTATTTTATCTTGAATTGACATTTGCCGTTAAACTGTGATAAGCTTAATCACATTTTGAACAACTGGGTCCTGGTAACTTACAAGTCTCACGTAGAGGTTACAACTTAAATTTTGTCTTTTAACAACCATATCCAACCAAACATATCTGTTTAGGCCCAGCTAGAGGTTTCTTATCATTGATTTGATAACCTTGATAATCATTGTAGAAATGTGAGTTTGTTGTTACGTATATCTAGCCCATAAGGGTCTTGAGATTTAGAATATGAGATTGATGCTATATATAACATTGTGTAAGGACTATATGGTTTTGCCCCCAAATCCATCAAGTTTTATTTAAAATTATAATTAAGAACTAAAATGGTTGCATTTGACATAGTTAGTACACCCCTTATTTAATTGTAATAATATATGATATAATTTTGTAGTTTTAAGTTGCCATGGTAACCATTCGGTATGCATAAATTCACTGAATTTGAAAATTTTGTCATTATTTGCATATTTTTTGATAGTTTTTGTCTGAGAAACAATAGAGCTCTGATCAATCTTGAACAAACTTAACATTTATTCTGAATATGTAGGTACCTAAGATACATCTTTAGGAGAAATATAAAGTTTGTTCAAGGATGCGCTTTATGCTTTCTAGACGAAAAATGGTCAGAATTGACTGAATTTCATTTTCATAATGTTTGCATATTTAGGATGGTTACCATAGCAACTACAATTGCAATGATGTTTAAGTTTCATACCTATTACATCAAAGATGTACTCAATATATGATATTCAACGATTTAATCACTAAATAACAGGGTTGAAAATTTGATGGATTTTGTGGCCAAAAAGCGGCAAAACCATACAAAGTCCTCTGTATATTCAGTATATTATTTATATAGAATGTTTAATGAAACCCACAGGGAGCTTAGAATGAATTGCCGCCCTATGGTCTGTATATAATAAGAACTCGCCGTGAATTAGAGCCCCTGTGATACAAAATGTGATAAAAGAGATCAATGTATGTGAACAGTTGACTTACTAACTAGTTGTACTTATAAATAACTCGCCATGGAGTAATTGTAGTGCTATACATGTATATGTACTTGCTTAATATAATAGTTGCTTTATTAAAATAACTATTTTTTATTCAGTTGTAACATATTTCACAAGGTTTACTTCTGTTTTATTCAGATTCTTATTTTTGTGTCGCCTGCAACACAATGGCAACACTTATAATAGGTATCACTATGTCGGTGTCGACATCTGTGGTGTGGGTGTCCGGGAAACGGTTTCTGTGCGATAACTTAAGTATTTATTGTACGATTTCAACCAAAGTTGGTATAATGCTTTATATCAATGAGATCTCGAATGAGTTTGATAATGGTCAAAATCCGTCAATATTTGCAAGAGTTTTGGGCTTTAAAATCTTCAAAACAGATAAATCCATTTTTTCCACTGAATAACTTTATTATTTATTGCCCGATTTCAACCAAATTTGGTATATTGCTGAGATCTTAGATGGGTTAACCGTTAATATATGCAAGAGTTACAGGACTTGATAACTTCACCTAATTAACAACAATATTTTCAACTGTAAATAACTATTTTTTGTGATGCTGTGCAGGCGACACATCGACTTCCGTGGAATTCTTGTTTAACTGATCATTACAGCCAAATGCACAGTTTATATTATAAGCTGAGAAATCTATTTTTTAGCTCGCCTTTTCGAAGAATAGGGGGAGCTAATGTTGTCACCCCGGCGTCGGTGTCTGCGTCAGCGTGTATCCCATTTCACGTTAAAGTTTTTGAGCAAGTTTCTGTTTCGTCAATTATTTAAGCGTAAGTCATCATAAATGTTTATGATTTTATTTTCCTAATACAACCAATTTGGGGCCCATTAGGTTTTTTTTTGAGTCTGTTAATTTGTCATATTTCCATGCTAAAGTTTTTGAGCAAGTTTCTATTTTGTCTATTGTTTAAGCTTAAGTCATCATAAATGTTTATGATTTTATTTTCCTAATGTGTATGGATGCTGAACGTGATAATACAACCAATTTGGGGCCCTTTAGGGGGTTTTTGAGTCTGTTAATTTGTCATATTTTCATGTTTAAATAGTAAATACTTGAACATCAACTTCTTCTGAATAGGTGAGCTTTGCTGTTCTCCAACAGCTCTTGTTTCAATTAGATATTGATGTCACTATTCTTTTTAATTTCATATGGTATAAAAATTATTTTGTTTTTAAACTGTGAATCTGATTCTCACAAAAGTCTGCAATTTTCTTGTCGCAAAATTCTGATTTATGCTCGCCAAAAATGTTCTTTTCTGACAAGTTTTCAAAGACCTTAGGGTGTCTGAAAAACTTTATGAAGCATGTCAAATTTAGTGACTGAATTGGAGTTCTTTCCTTTGTCAAAAACATACCATTGGCATTCAGCCTCGTTCTCAGATATTTGATTACGTGTCTTTGTAAGTTTGCGGCATGTGATGCACATCAGATCTCTACTGATTGTTTTCCATAATATCCAGTCTTCTATAGCTTTTGTTGACACTCTATGAAAATATCATATCAGCGAGTTTTGAAAGTGTATTTCGTTAAAAGTAACATCAGCCCACCACTTTTCTCGCATCAAACTGTTATCGCTTCATGTCATGTTGGTGTAGATGAATGTTTTATACCATGTCATTGTATAATTGTGCATCACGTTTTCTATTGGGCATAGTTTTCTGGTTCTATGTGAAATGGTGCATATCAGTCAGAATAGCCCTCAACTCAATATTGTTGTATTTGACCGTCTCACCGCCCTTTGTTGTTACCTGGGGATGAGTTGTCTGTGTGTAATTGAACTTATATTTGATAACACATCCATTTATAATATATTTCAATTTTAGGATTGTCCATTTGCAACGACAGTGTAACTGGTTGGATATTTTGCATTTTCATAGTCAGTGTAACTGACAATATGGTTTCTTTTTCATAGACAATTATTAACTGATAGTATATGTTTCATATCTTTTTTGTTATTGCTAATGAATGCAGCACCATACATGTACATCATCATACAGTGAGTGCCGTAGGAAGACGGGGGGGGGGGCAAATGTCATATATGTACATCATACATGTACATCATCAATACATACATATACATCATATGTATTTGGTTATATGGCAGTACAACTGCAGAAGCAGTACTCTGTGCACTAATTTGTGAAAGAGTTGACCATATTTGGTTCTATTGTTAAGCACCACTCGTTTGTTTCAATTTTTTATATTTTACACGTAGTAAGCTTAAGGTACCTATTGGGTCAAAGATGTTATTCTGAACAATAACACTGTACATGTTAATTCAAATACATGTAGTAACTGGAGTATGTGATGAAACCATTTAGAGATATATTGATACATGTATACTAATATTTTATATTTTGAATTATCAGTCATTTAGTGAATAAGATTAAGTAGCTTGTTTGTTAAGCATTGATGTCACTATTTTCTAGCTTCATCGGGGTATGAAAGAAATTTTGTTTGCAAACTGTGAATCCGCTATGTGGATTCTCACCAAAGTTTGCAAACAAAACAGAAAATAAACAATATGATAAGTTATATATTCATTTTATGAAAAGTATGTACATATAATGTAAAAGTGTGGAAGTGTAAAAACGCGGTATGTATACAAATACCAGTGATGTTATACAAAGTATATAAACTAAATCATTGCAAGATGTATTGATACGAAAACTGAAATAAATCTAAAATTTCTTAAAGGTGAAATATTTCTTACTTTGTTTTATTAACAAAAGGCATCACTAGTGACTTATTCCACAGAGAGGCTCTTATACAACAGGTATTCAGATTCATCATTTGCTTAAGTTTTCAACTTATTGCAATACATGAACACATGCATATATTATATAACATCTGTTATATATACAATATACTTTGTTTTGTCGAAATACAAGCTCGACCGAGCTTATGTTACCATGTTTTTATATATTTGACACTAAATAAAGTTTCTTGTATCTTGTATCTTGTAACATAATCAGACATAAAGACAATGTTTACATTGCAGAAGTTGAACAACATACTTTAATTCACACCCATTATGCTTTCACACCCATTCACACAAGTTTCATGTATATATCTAATACAGTCATGTACTTATGGTTGTATTCTTCTAAGTCAAAAATGTTAATTAACAAATCACTCTGGCACTATTAGAAAACTAGACAGTTCAAGTATGCATGAAACACAATAAATGATCATAGTCCTTTACAAAGGTATTTAAATGAGTTTTAGCAGGCTTTTTGTTGATTTCCTAGACAGCCTAACGAGATGGCGAGCTGACGTCGACGGCTGTGCTAACAAGAAGGTTTCTGTGAGTATGTGTTCTACACATATGCTCCATAATCATGGTATAGCTGTGCATTGAACTCTGTACTGAGTTCAGTTTCTTGTCCATTTGATAATGCCATCATATGCAACTAAAAGATTAAATGAAACAATGCCTCTAGTTTGGTATTTACGCGAAGGACAAAACAAGATTTGGCGTTTTGTACCTGGAACGAGAAGGCAAATCATGCTGTTTTTAAAACATTCCGAGTGACGTCATGATATAGTATATCAACTACATGAATTCTGAATATATTCGCAATCATAGCATGTCTGCGAAATCGGGACGAATATGTTCCTCCATAATAAACCCGACTATTACGGCTTTCAATATACAAAATTCAATTGTATTTCGCGTGATTCGTTAAGCTCGCCTGATTCACGAAGAAGGCCATTTGACAGGTAAAGGAGTTTGATTGTTATAGCAATCTTTAAACGAGTCCAAGGAATCTATATTGTAATATAAAAAGTAAGCTATTTACTTGTGGGATTCTACAAATTATGTTTTACGTGTACATTTAACAGATAAAAGTAGTTTTCGGTTATATACCATCCTAAGCTTGATAAGTGACGTATGAAACTGACCTATACGACTTCCTTTTGATCTCGAATCGAAACACTTCAATGGAAAACTTGAAATGATCCTTCTTAAATAACATGATATTGGAACAAAGAAGAAATGATTGTTATATCATTTACTTCCACCCGCTGACATTCCTATCTCGATAAACATTACCTCTAGTTGATCCAAGCCGTTCACTTGATGAATTTGAATGTACCTGGTGATTGTCTAGAGCCATGTAGTAACAGGAAGAGTGTGTCTTAGCCACAAGGTAGCGCTGTTTAAAAGAAACGTTAGACAAATGCTAGAGTTTAAAGATAGCCTCCATAAAAGTTCGAATATTGATTAGAAGTAGCCCGATATCAACACTGTATTAATACTATTATTGGAAATGTATAGGGCACGTATAAGCAAAACCCTACCTAGATTTTTTTTTAATGAAGCTGACTTCTGATAATCACACGGCCTCGTTGTAGACACCAGGGTTGATGAGTTCAGCGTTATCTAGTTGTAACTGTGGCTCTCCGGACGATTGACGATAACGATCACGTCTGAACTCAGTATCTGTTGGAGTATTATAAAAAGATAGTTTTGTGATGGTTTATATACTAACTGGTTTATTTTCCCTACATTAACTTTGTGCACCCGGAAAGATTAAGCAGAATTTTGCATAAGCAGTCATCACAACGTTTAATTATGCCAATATATGCTAAACTTGAACCAAAGTGAAAGAAAATGTTCACTTACAGATATTGGGTCGTTATACAAATGACACGCTGCCATGTTCAGCAGTGTTCGTGTGATAAATGGTGACCGTGATGCTGTGCCTGGAAATAATCAAGTCAAACCACATGTTAAGGATAATAAATCTGTATCTAGTCTTATTCAACAATTTCACATGTAAACTACATTTAGATATTAGCAGCATAACTCAGCGTTCTATGACGTAAACATGACGTCAATTAGTCGGTTAAAACCTGCCTATATTACTATGTAGTTTTTTTCTCTCAGTTTTTTGGCCTTTGATATAGGCAAGTTTAGCAAACTAGATCGTCATTTTGTCAGATTGTCTACATTTCGTTGTTTTCATATTTCAATACCACATTTTCGAGACAGTTCGTATCTTTGTCAATCTTGGTTTCTCTGTCTCCAAAAGGTGTATAAATTATCATTGGTAAGATACCCTGCACAAAACATACCTGAACAGCGGCCAAACTAGAAGTGAGACAATGAAGATACCTCCTATCATGTTGGTATGTACCCCTACTAGCCCTCACAATACATGAATGAAGTTCGTGTGTCTGGCGTTGACGACAATAGTTACTAGATAACCACTTGGTCTCTTTCCCACGTTTCAAAACATTCATGGATTAGGAATGATCGTTTTTTTTCCAACGTTCACCGCCTTCGGACACTCCCGACCGGATGTATGTGTGCACTATCTGTGTCTTATTTTCTTAATTATTTCTTATCTTTCCTTGACTGTACTGGTAACTTATCTTAAATATGTAATTATGAGCAAAGACCAAAATCCCATGCTGACTTTTTGTATTTATAAACGCAAAAAGAAATTATCGGTATTAGTTTAAAAGCAAGAGATCCAGAGGGATTTGATATTTGTCTGGAAAAATAAAAAGGGGATCTTTTCTCTACTTTTCAAACTTAAACTTTTTTTTCTGCATTTCAAACTTAACCTCTTTTTCTGCTTTTCAATCTTAAAACTTTTCTTTTTTTTTGCCTTTCAAACTAAAACTTCTTTTCTCTGCTTAATAAACTTAAAACTATCAAAATCCAAGATGGTGGTCGACCATCTTGTTGACCGATCGGTCAATAGCCAGAACTAAGACCCTAGAAGACCTACATGAAAATTTGAGAACGATCCTTAACTATCAAAAATCCAAGATGTCTGCTGGCGGCCATCTTGTTTACCGATTAGTTCCAAAATGCAATATGGCGAATTGGGGCCCGCTGGGAACCTACATATGAAAATTTAAGTATGATCCCTTCAGCACTTTCTGGAGAAATAGCGGCAACAAACCTCAACTATCAAAATCAAGATGTCTGCCTGGCGCCATCTTGTTTACCTATCTATCCCAACAATCAGCACTGACACTCCTAGGGCCCTAGGGAAACCTAACATATGAAATTGAGACAGAATGCCATACAGGCTTTCTGAGAAATAGCCGAACAAACATCAACAGCCAAAATCCAAATGGAGGCAACATCCGGGAGTCGGATAGAGGAACAGTGATTAGAAGTACAGCATGCTGCGCAGCCTCTATCACCATCTTTTGTGCCGTCAGTGTAGATCTGAACACGATAAGAAGAAGCCCTAATCCACTCCCGAAAGGAGGATTTATGTACCTTCGGTTAAATGTACTTGACCTTGCCCTCTCATGATGAGATAAATTGGCAGGTGTTTGAATGAACCATGGTGGTACATCCGATACGGTGTACTCGTCAAGGTGTCTAAATTTATATTTAGTTCCTGCAAAAAAAATAAATTCTGATGCCAAATGTTGGTATGAGCTTTTAGTTTTGAGCAAATATTTTTGGTGTTGTGGAATTAAATACCAAGATTAATTCGGGTTTTTTTTCGGATTGGATTTCAGTTGAGCCAGCATTACTGTAAGGATAATTTCTTTCGTCGATCGTCTAGAGATGGCTTATTAGCTTCCACATGGAAACTCTGCACAGGTTTTGCTTCGAAAAGCTCCAAGTGCGAGAAGCAGTCCCTGATTCTGGATTGGGTTAAGCCATCTGTAGATAGGGAGCTGTGAGCCGATCCATAGACAATCGAGCGTAGTCAAGTTTGAGTCTAATAAGTGCCCAGTAGATACGCAGGAGCATTTCAAGATTTACACCCCAATCAGAATAGAAAAGAACACGTAGAATGTTCAGCGCCTTCGAGCACTTTCCTTCAGATGTTTGATATGTGGAACAAAGGACAGTTTCGAATCAAGAAATTTAGTTTTGTTCAACTACTGGAATATAAATTCCATTGAGTGTGTGGTCTGGATCGTTTCTTGATTTTGGCAGAAATGCATGCAGACGGTTTTTAATCTTGAAAATCTGAAGCCATTTCCTCAGCCCAATTTTGTTAATTTGCCAAAAACATTGTTTTAGTTGTCGTTCTATAGTGTGCATGTTTTTGATCCGTAACAGATCACGAAATCATCCATAAATAAAGACTCTTTGAATTGGCCTAGACATTTGGTTTATGCTGATAATTTAAGCCAAAATGTGCGACAGAACAGATACTACCCTGACACACCCATCTCCAGTTTATTTGTGTTTTTGAATAAGTTGCATAGGTCAAAGAATACCACCACAAGATGTTCTTTCTTTGCAATAGGTTGCTCGTATAAATGTTTCTAGCCTAACTAAGTGGTCTAACCGTTCCCCTGCGATTTCTAAAGCCGCTTTGCAGAGGACTTAAATACAATTAAAATATTGTTTGATTCCTGTAACCAAACTAATCCGTATCGTATTTATCATACGTACTATAGCTTGACAAATGCAGCTCGTCAGGGAAAATAGGACAATAGTAATTAGCGTCAGTAGCATCCTTCCCGCGGCTTCGGAAGGGGTATAATAGCAGATTCCTTCCAAAGACTCGGGAAATTTTGCCAGGAAGAATAGACTTGGTTAAAATATATTTACAAGACATGATTTTAGTGAAGACTCTGGTCATTGATTTAAAAACATATATGCGAATGTCGTCTGGTCCAGCTGCCGAGTCTTTGATCTCAAAAAACATTTCACTTTTTTCCCGCTGATTTACCAATCATTCCCAAACTTTCTTTGAGGATGTATTGAAATTAAAATTTTGGGACGCTACTCTTTCCAGTACTTTTCTTATCGGATTTGTATGACCTTCGAGCTTATGCTCTTCCAAATTAAAATTGTTATTGTATAGGACGGTTGCCGCTCAGAGGTGCATTTTGTACCAGATCTATTGATAAATGAATCATTTGAGAGAAGGACTTCTTGACGTTTTGGCACGGATTTCGGTATAGTTTTTGTTGCGAAGATTGAGCTCTTCAGTAAAATTTCAATCGGGGTCATACGAGATTAGAAAAAAATCCTCAATGAGCTCCTCGGCGCATAAGGTTTTAAATTGAACCCAGTCCGCCTTATCTATCTTACTTAATTTGTCGACTGACAGGACTTCACTTGAAGTAGTCGCCAAACCACTGTCGTCCGAGAGAGCATCTTAGAGGTTCCGACTACGAACCGGGTCGTTTTGATCCCTTACTGGGAATTACTGTTTATTGATGAGAGCCTCGGCCTCCTTACCTGGTGGCTTTGAACTGCTGTTGCTCCTGCGATGGTGTATTGTCTGGGTCGCTTTGCATTACCAGCATGCTTTTTAACGTCAATAGGCGGTTGGAGATAGATTTCGTCTGTGACGGGCAGCGTAACTTTTTGTTGCGTAATGGGTGTGCGTGATTGTTAGTTTGTGCAAATCCTGGAGACGCCGTTGGGATTGGCGTTTTAGCTCCAGGTGGCCAGCAGGTGCTTTTGATTTTGTGTGTACTGTGGTTTAGATGGACCACGACTTGAACCTTTTCGGGTCCCCCATGGTGAGTTTGCAGGCCTAAGTACCAGCTATGTCTGAGACACTATTGCCCAACGCAGGATTATCCGCTACGGCCTGGATTGCAATGCTTTACAGTGACATTGTCAACCACAGTGTCTTTGCACGAGTGATCTGCGCATATGTAGACACATTAATGTCTGAGCTCTCAAACTATCCTCCTAGTCTCAGGGAAAAGAGGACATCACGGGTGTATTTGACCCGCAATATCTCCCTATCCCGTGTCCAGGAAGGACAGGCGTCGAACCGATGCAGCATGATCACGTCTGCAATTGACAGGTGAAAGTCGACAATTGTATTCGTCTAGCCATCGTGACCTTCACGGCCGCGTACTGACATACATGTACAGTGAATTCGGGATGTAGACGTTTAACAGTTATAACGCTGGTACACCAACAGTTACGATGTGTTGTAACGTTTTGGTGTAAGCGAACGTCTATATTGGAAGGTTGTGATGTTCTGGACCAAGTTCCACTCTTTCTTGTCATTACAACGTTTTAACATTAGAGACCGGAATGCTCTCCTCTTGGAAGTATAGGTCTCATTGTCATTGTGGCCAGGATGGGAACCCTGATTACCCGCCGTTGCTGCAATCCTGCATAAGTGTAGTTTTACGCACAGCTCCCTAGGCCGACAAAATTGGTTGGTTCCAAGGAGGTTCTCCGCTGATGTTGCCCTGTGGAAAAATCTCTCCGAGATCACTGATCCCAAACGCTGACAGATTTGACATCGCAGTAAATGCCTTTGATGCCCTCCCGTAATAATAGAGGTGAAACCTGCAGTGGTCGTAGTCGTTCTGTGTATAGAGGACATGACCAGAAACTTGGGGAATGTGTTGTGTTGTTCGTTTTTTGTTGTTGATTTGTGGTAGTAGTTTGGTTCCTTTTGGGAAGATTTTGATTGTGGTCATAATTTTGTTTTTGGAAGATATCTTTCAGAGATTATTTCTATTTACTATCAGTGCCCCACCCACCATGGTGTCCAACAGGGAGACACTCAGATCACACGGATATCCAGTCCCAAAGTGCCGGGAATAACACGATAGTATACTCGGATGAATATTTCGAATACTAACAAAATTCAAATCAAGCTTGCGACAGCACGCTCGCGCGAGATTAATAATAAATATTAGTCAGCTGTGTGTAAGTAAACCCGCAAGATCGATCAGAATCAAGACAATCTAAATTGAACCTCCGCGATTGACCCTAAAACCACCGCCTTCTTGGAAATCTAGGAATCAGGGGGCTCTGAATGACTAGCCGATTGATAATATAGGGCCCATATTACCTCTCGTCTAACCGGTAGTCTGAGCCAAAATAGTGTTTGTAGCAGTAAAAAAAAAAGGAAGAAAAAAGAGCAAAACCTATTCAACCACCAGGACCTTCTTCCCTCGGATACGAGGCTGCAAAACCCACGGCAAACAGGTTGGCTCCAACTTGGAGTTTACTGTGAAAGCCTTCAGCTACACTGATATCATGCACACCACACCCCAAAAAGTGGTTTGCATCCGCAAGAGACCAGTGTACCCTGAGTCTCGGGACGTGGACCCAGCTTTCATGGAGACTCAAAATGTTTAGAATTATAAGAAGTTTTTATGATGATGTAAGACAATGTATAAAATGCAATGGTAATTCTGATTTCTATAAGGTCAATAGTAGAGCGTTTCAAGGAGAAATATTGTCCCTGATACTATTTACATTGTTTGTCAATGACTTAGAAATTAATTTCATTAATGATAATTGCTTTTTATCAATGATTCTAACCATTGATATATTTTACTCATGTATGCAGATGATATGGTGTTGCTAGCCTGGTCGCCAGAAGATCTCCATGTCATGTTGAATTCCTTGCAGGATTAAACTAAAAAATGTAAATGTTAATGTACAGAAAACGAAAATAATTGTTTTTAGAAATGGTGGAACTATTAGAAATAATGAAAAATGGTATTACAATAATGAACCAATTGAGTAAATGAATTCAATTATCTGGGGCTGATGTTAAATTATAATGGTAAATTCTTTAAGATTCAAAAGCATATCTCAGAACAAGATAAAAAAAAGCTCTGTTCGCTGTTTTGAACATATGCAAGAACAAGTCTTTAAAACTGAAACTAGCTTGGCAATTTTTGGTTCTTACGTGAGTAGTGATTTGAATTATGGTTGTGAGATACATATGTATGGGGATTTCATAAAGCTCCTGACATTGAAATATTACATATCAGTTTCTTGTAAAGAATACTTGGTGTGAAGAAAAACACCACTAATGCTATGGTATACAGATATTGAACTTAAAAGAGTTTCTTTATCTTCTATCAGGAGAATTAGTTCATATTGAACTTGAGAGAGATTCTTCATCTACTATCAGGAAAATTGGAGTATCTAATTACTGGGATGACACTAATAAATACCAACAATTGAATCTTTAAGGAGTGGAAGAAAATAACCATAAGGGAATTGTAACAGTTGAAACGTGAATTAAATAATTGTAAGTTGGGCTGCATGTATGATCTGGAAATGTTCTTAAATCAGATTCTGGACTATTTAAACTCGAATTAGAAGGCCTTTTCAGACAGGAATGTATTTAGATTGATAAATAACTCATCTAGAGGTTATTTATATAAACAACAAATTACTACCTATTTTTGTCAACCATATTTAAGTAAAGCTTTAGACATAAAAGTACATAAATAATATTTAAATTTCAGTTATCTGCCTTAATTGAAATACCCTACAAATCGGAGATATCGTATTCTACCCAATTCCTTGTAAGTGCCCCTCTCACTTTGGTTGCCTCAGTTTTCAATTGCCCGGGAATAAATAAAGACAAAAACTGTATAGGTTTTTAATAATTTTTGTCTTATTATAAGAACTTTTTCATTTTTTTTTTCAATTTTCAAATGCCCTGGGCACTTATTGGGTCCAATATGTATGTTTCTAAGATTATAAAGTTTATAAAAACCGTATTTTGTCAGATATCCTAGCATGTATAAGTTAGTTCAATTATATAATATACAAAATAAAAAAAATTAAACAAGTTAGCTAAATATATACTCTGAGCTTAAAAAAGAAGACAATTGCTGTCAGATCAATACCAAACCTTGTATTCTCTCTCCCTCTCATTTTTAATGTTACAATGGCGAATTTAATAGTCATGTTATATCAACAATATAAGGATGTACACCTCTGAGAAGTCAAAATTTTCTTGTATTTAAACTTTTTTTCTCATATAGATTTTTTGAAAAAAGGCAGTTCATACCATAAAAGAAAATGGAATAAAAAACATATGTCCGTGTGCTCGTTTTTGAGCTTTTGTCACTCAAAGATACCTTAGTTGACAAAATATTGGATTTTATGGGAATTTTGCCGTTTTGACCAATATAAGATAGAGATTAAAGCCATAATTTCCTAATGATGGTTTGATATGTATGAATTTTGTAGAATTCATTTTCTGGCTAGTCTTATTTTAAAAATTATACCAGATTTTATCAATTAGATAATATTTTTTCTCAGAATAACAACATATGCTACCCCTACCCCTTAATTTTGAGCTACAAAATGGCACCATTTTCAGCCATTTTTGCCAAATATAACCCCTTTATAGAAAAAAGTTCTGGAATTAAACTTTTGTTATTATTTTGCATATCAATAGGAAAACGGCTGTTCTTTCTAAATTCAGGAAGAAAAATTTGGGGGTCCGTGTGCTTACTTTTTGCTCCATTTGAATTTTTGTTATTTTTTCAGTATTTTAGAGTTAAAAATTAAAAGTGCCCAAATTACCATTTAAATTTAAAATAAAGTCACAAAAGTGTATCAATACACATATAAATGCTCAATATTTTAATAACTACGAACCTCAGTAACAATTTGCAGCAAAAATTAGCTCAATACAGCTAAAAAATGCTGGGCGCAGTGTATGATTTAAGTAAAAGCAATTTCAGTAAAAAATGGTAAAACTGTGGCACTACTTGAAGCGAAAAAAAGACACAATTTCAAAAATGGCCGCCCAAATGGGCCATTTCTTTAAAACCCCCGTATAAAAAATTCTCCAAAAATAAGAAATGTAATTTTTTGACAAAATTTGCATCTGGCAACTTGCTACAGATACTGATAATTGTATTCGAAAATCTCAAAACTTCTTGATCTTATAGTTTGAACGAGACTTCAACGCGGACTGAAACCTCA
>SAYR01017816.1:4299124-4346580 GCA_004382745.1 Argopecten irradians irradians
CAGACATAAAGACAGTGTTTACATTGCAGAAGTTGAACCACATACTTAAATTCACACCCATTATGCTTTCACACCCATTCACACAAGTTTCATGTATATATCTAATACAGTCATGTACTTATATTCTTGATATAACATGACTATTAAATTCGCCATTGTAACATTAAAAATGAGAGGGAGAGAGAATACAAGGTTTGGTATTGATCTGACAGCAATTGTCTTCTTTCTTAAGCTCAAGATATATATTTAGCTAACTTGTTTAATTTTTTTATATTTTGTGTATCATATAATTGAACTAACTTATACATGCTAGGATATCTGACAAAATACGGTTTTATAAACTTTATAATCTTAGAAACATACCATATTGGACCCAATAAGTGCCCAGGGCATTTGAAAATTGAAAAAAAAATGAAAAAGTTCTTAATAAGACAAAATTATTAAAAACCTATACAGTTTTTGTCTTTATTTATTCCCGGGCAATTGAAACTGAGGCAACCAAAGTGAGAGGGGCACTTACAAGGACATTGGGTAGAATACGATAATCTCCGATTTGTAGGGGTATTCAAATTAAGGGCAGATAACTGAAATTTAAATATATATTTTTATGTACTTTTATGTCTAAAGCTTTACTTAAATATGGTTGACAAAAATAGGTAGTAATTTGTTGTTTATATAAATAACCTCTAGATGAGTTATTTATCAATCTAATACATTCCTGTCTGAAAAGGCCTTCTAATTCGAGTTTAAATAGTCCAGAATCTGATTTAAGAAACATTTCCAGATCATACATGCAGCCCAACTTACAATTATTTAATTCACGTTTCAACTGTACAATTCCCTTATGGTTATTTTCTTCCACTCCTTAAAGATTCAATTGTTGGTATTTATTAGTGTCATCCAGTAATTAGATACTCCAATTTTCCTGATAGTAGATGAAGAATCTCTCTCAAGTTCAATATGAACTAATTCTCCTGATAGAAGATAAAGAAACTCTTTTAAGTTCAATATACTGTATACCATAGCATTAGTGGTGTTTTTCTTCACACCAAGTATTCTTTACAAGAAACTGATATGTAATATTTCAATGTCAGGAGCTTTATGAAATCCCCATACATATGTATCTCACAACCATAATTCAAATCACTACTCACGTAAGAACCAAAAATTGCCAAGCTAGTTTCAGTTTTAAAGACTTGTTCTTGCATATGTTCAAAACAGCAAACAGAGCTTTTTTTATCTTGTTCTGAGATATGCTTTTGAATCTTAAAGAATTTACCATTATAATTTAACATCAGCCCCAGATAATTGAATTCATTTACTCAATTGGTTCATTATTGTAATACCATTTTTCATTATTTCTAATAGTTCCACCATTTCTAAAAACAATTATTTTCGTTTTCTGTACATTAACATTTACATTTTTTAGTTTAATCCTGCAAGGAATTCAACATGACATGGAGATCTTCTGGCGACCAGGCTAGCAACACCATATCATCTGCATACATGAGTAAAATATATCAATGGTTAGAATCATTGATAAAAAGCAATTATCATTAATGAAATTAATTTCTAAGTCATTGACAAACAATGTAAATAGTATCAGAGACAATATTTCTCCTTCAAACGCTCTACTATTGACCTTATAGAAATCAGAATTACCATTGTATTTAAAGGGCCACTACCTTTCCGAAACGGCTTTTAATTTTTAAAATAGGAATGTAAAACGAGATCAATAATTTTGTAGAGTCGCAGAAGTTATTAACTATACATTTACTAGCACACTTATCATCACCTTCAGAACTGTTTAATTAGAATAAATAAAATGTTAATATTCATAACGCGGGTCGTTTTATGTTTCCCGCCGTCGTCCTAAATGCCGCGCGGTAGTTGACTACCACTGCGCCAGACGGCAAAACAGCGAAATGAATCTCCACTGTTATCGTACATTAGACAGGAAATCTTGCATATGTTTGGTGTTGTAACCTCATTTTAAGTCATCGATATATATTTTCTTTTGTAATTAATGTTTTTAAGAAACCTTTAAATTTCGCTCCGGAAAGGTAGTGGGCCTTTAATACATTATCTTACATCACCATAAAAACTTCTTATAATTCTAAACATTTTGAGTCTCCATGAAAGCTGGGTCCACGTCCCGAGACTCAGGGTACACTGGTCTCTTGCGGATGCAAACCACTTTTTGGGGTGTGGTGTGCATGATATCAGTGTAGCTGAAGGCTTTCACAGTAACTCCAAGTTGAGCCAACCTGTTTGCCGTGGGTTTTGCACCTCGTATCCGAGGGAAGAAGGTCCTGGTGGTTGAATAGGTTTTGCTCTTTTTTCTTCCTTTTTTTTACTGCTACACACTACTTTGGCTTCAGACTCCGGTTAGACGAGAGGTAATATGGGCCCTATATTATCAATCGGCTAGTCATTCCGAGCCCCTGATTCCTAGATTTCCAAGAAGGCGGTGGTTTAGGGTCAATCGCGAGTTCAATTTAGATTGTCTTGATTCTGATCGATCTTGCGGGTGTACTTACACCAGCTGACTAATATTTATTATTAATCTCGCGAGCGTGCTGTCGCAAGCTTGATTTGAATTTTGTTAGTTCGAAATATTCATCCGAGTATACTATCGTGTATATCCCTGGCACTTTGGGACTGGATATCCGTGTGATCATGAGTGTCTCCCTGTTGGACACCATGGTGGGTGGGGCACTGATAGTAAATAGAAATAATCTCTGAAAGATATCTTCCAAAAACAAAATTAATGAACCACAATCAAAATCTTCCCAAAAGGAACCAAACACTACCACAAATCAACAAACAAAAAACGGAACAACAAACACATTCCCACAGTTTCTGGTCATGTCCTCTACACAGAACGACAGGACCACTGCAGGTTTATCACCTCTATTATTACGGAAGGGCATCAAAGGCATTACTGGCGATGTCAAATCTGTCAAGCGTTTGGGATCAGGTGATCTCGGAGAGATTTTCCACAGGCAACAAGCGGAGAACCTCCTTGGAACCACCAATTTTGTCGGCCTAGGAGTGTGCGTAAAACCACACTTATCATGGAATTGCAGCACGGGGGTAATCAGGTTCCCATCCTTGCACAATGACAATGAGACCATACTTCCAAGAGGAGAGCATTCCGGTCTCTAATGTAAAACGTGTAATGACCAGAAAAAGTGGGAACTTGGTCCAAACACACACCTTCATATTGACGTTCGCTACACCAACGTTACAACACATCGTAACTGTTGGTTACCAGCGTTATACTGTAAACGTCTACATCCCGAATTCATGTACATGTATGTCAGTACTGCGGCCGTGAAGGTCACGATGCTAGAGATGACATTGTCGACTTTCACCGTGTCAATTGCAACGGTGATCATGCTGCATCGGTTCGAGCCTGTCCTTCCTGGACACGGGATAGGGAGATATTGCGGGTCAAATACACCCGTGATGTCTCTTTCCCTGAGACTAGGAGGATAGTTGAGAGCTCAGACATTAATGTGTCTACATATGCGCAGATCACTCGTGCAAACACACGGGTTGACAATGTCACTGTAAAGCATTGTCAATCCAGGCCGTAGTTGATAATCCTGCGTTGGGCAATAGTGTCTCAGACATAGCTGGTACTTAGGCCTGCAAACTCACCATGGAGGACCCGAAAAGGTTCAAGTCGGGTCCATCTAAACCACAGTACAAACCAAAATCAAAAGCACCTGCTGGGCCACCTGGAGCTAAAACGCCAATCCCAACGGCGTCTCCAGGATTTGCACAACCTAACAATCACGCAACACCCATTACGCAAACAAAAGTAACCGCTGCCCGTCACAGACGAAATCTATCTCAACCGCCTATTGACGTTAAAAAGCATGCTGGTAATGCAAAGCGACCAGCAAATACACCATCGCAGGAGCAACAGCAGTTCAAAGCCACCAAGGTAAGGAGGCCGAGGCTCTCATCAATAAACAGTAATCCCAGTAAGGGATCAAACGACCCGGTCCGTAGTCGGAACCTCTATGATGCTCTCTCGGACGACAGTGAGTTTGGCGACTACTTCAAGTAGTCCTGTCAGTCCGACAAATTAAGATAGAAAGAATAAGGCGGACTGGGTTCAATTTAAAACCTTATGCGCCGAGGAGCTCATTGAGGACATTTTTTTGAATCTCGATGACCCATTAAAATTTTACTGAAGAGCTCAATCTATCGCTACAAAAACTATACCGAAATCCGTGCCAAAACGTACAAAAGTCCTTCTCTCAAATGATTCATTTATCAATAGATCTGGTACAAATGCACCTCTGAGGCGGCAACCGTCTCATACAATAACAATTTTAAAATTTGGAGAGCATAAGCTCGAAGGTCCATCAAATCCGATAAGAAAAGTACTGGAAAGAGTACGTCTCAAAATTTAATTTCAATACATCCTCAAAGAAAGTTTGGGAAATGATTGGTAAAATCAGCGGTAAAAAAGTGAAATGTTTTTTTGAGAAATCAAAGGACTCGGCAGCTGGACCAGACGAAATTCCATATATGTTTTTAAATCAATGACCAGAGTCTTCACTAAAATCATGTCTTGTAAATATATTTAACCAAGTCTATTCTTCTGGCAAAATTCCCGAGTCTTGGAAGGAATCTACTATTATACCCCTTCCGAAGCCCGGGAAGGATGCTACTGATACTAATTACTATTGTCCTATTTCCCTGACGAGCTGCATTTGTCAAGCTATAGTACGTATGATAAATACGATACGAGATTAGTTTGGTTACAGGAATCAAACAATATTTTAATTGTATTTAAGTCCTCTGCAAAGCGGCTTTAGAAATCGCAGGGGAACGGTTAGACCACTTAGTTAGGCTAGAAACATTTATACGAGCAACCTATGCCAAGAAAGAACATCTTGTGGTGGTATTCTTTGACCTATGCAACTTATTCAAAAACACAATAACAGGAGATGGGTGTCCCTCAGGGTAGTATCCTGTCTGTCGCACATTTTGGCTTAAAAATTATCAGCATAACCAAATGTCTAGGCCATTCTACAGAAGAGTCTTTATTTATGGATGATTTCGTGATCTGTTACGGATCAAAAACATGCACACTATAGAACGACAACTAAAACAATGTTTTGGCAAATTACAAAATTGGGCTGAGGAAAATGGCTTCAGATTTTCAAGATTAAAAACCGTCTGCATGCATTTCTGCCAAAATCAAGAAACGATCCAGACCACACACTCAATGGAATTAATATTCCAGTAGTTGAACAAACTAAATTTCTTGATTCGAAACTATCCTTTGTTCCACATATCAAACATCTGAAGGATAAGTGCTCGAAGGCGCTGAACATTCTACGTGTTATTTTCTATTCTGATTGGGGTGTAAATCTTGAAATGCTCCTGCGTATCTACTGGGCACTTATTAGATCAAAACTTGACTACGGCTCGATTGTCTATGGATCGGCTCACAGCTCCTATCTACAGATGCTTAACCCAATCCAGAATCAGGGACTGCTTCTCGCACTTGGAGCTTTTCGAACAAAACCTGTGCAGAGTTTCCATGTGGAAGCTAATAAGCCATCTCTAGACGATCGACGAAAGAAATTATCCTTACAGTATGCTGCTCAACTGAAATCCAATCCGAAAAAAACCCGAATTTAATCTTGTATTTAATCCACAACACCAAGATATATTTGCTCAAAACCAAAAGCTCATACCAACATTTGGCATCAGAATTTATTTTTTTTGCAGGAACTAAATATAAATTTAGACACCATTGACGAGTACACCGTATCGGATGTACCACCATGGTTCATTCAAACACCTGCCAATTTATCTCATCATGAGAGGGCAAGGTCAAGTACATTAACCGAAGTACATAAATCCTCCTTTCGGGAGTGGATTAGGGCTTCTTCTTATCGTGTTCAGATCTACACTGACGGCACAAAAGATGGTGATAGAGCTGCGGCAGCATGCTGTACTTCTAATCACTGTTCCTCTATCCGACTCCCGGATGTTGCCTCCATTTGGATTTTGGCTGTTGATGTTTGTTCGGCTATTTCTCAGAAAGCACTGTAGGCATCTGTCTCAAATTTCATATGTAGGTTTCCCTAGGGCCCTAGGAGTGTCATGCTGATTGTGGGATAGATAGGTAAACAAGATGGCCGCCAGGCAGACATCTTGGATTTTGATAGTTGAGGTTTGTTGCCGCTATTTCTCAGAAAGTGCTGAAGGGATCATACTTAAATTTCATATGTAGGTTCCCAGCGGGCCCCAATTTCGCATATTGCATTTTGGAACTAATCGGTAAACAAGATGGCCGCCAGGCAGACATCTTGGATTTTGATAGTTAAGGATCGTTCTCAAATTTTCATGTAGGTTCTTCTAGGGTCTTAGTTCTGCCTATTGACCGATCGGTCAACAAGATGGTCGACCACCATCTTGGATTTTGATAGTTTTAAGTATATTAAGCAGAGAAAAGAAGTTTTAGTTTGAAAGGCAAAAAAAAAGAAGTTTAAGATTGAAAAGCAGAAAAAAGAGTTAAGTTTGAAATGCAGAAAAAAAGTTAAAGTTTGAAAAGTAGAGAAAAGATCCCTCTTTTATTTTTCAGACAAATATCAAATCCCTCTTGGATCTCTTGCTTTAAACTAATACCGATAATTTCTTTTGCGTTTATAAATACAAAAAAGTCAGCAGTGGGAGTTTTTGTCTTTGCTCATAATTACATATTTAAAGATAAGTTACCAGTACAGTCAAGGAAAGATAAGAAAATTAAGAAAATAGAAACACAGATAGTGCACACATACATCGGTCGGGAGTGTCCGAAGCGGTGATCGTTGGAAAAAAAACGATCATCCTAATCCATGAATGTTTTGAACGTTGGGAAAAGACCAAGTGGTTATCTAGTAACTATTGTCGTCAACGCAGACACACGAACTTCATTCATGTATTGTGAGGGCTAGTAGGGAGTACATACCAACATGATAGGAGGTATCTTCATTGTCTCACTTCTAAGTTTGGCCGCTGTTCAGGTATGTTTTGTGCAGGGTATCTTACCAATGATAATTTATACACCTTTTGGAGACAGAGAACCAAGATTGACAAAGATACGAACTGTCTCGAAAATGTGGTATTGAAATATGAAAACAACGAAATGTAGACAATCTGACAAAATGACGTCTAGTTTGCTAAACTTGCCTATATCAAAAGGCCAAAAAACTGAGAGAAAAAAACTACATAGTAATATAGGCAGGTTTAACCGACTAATTGACGTCATGTTTACGTCATAGAACGCTGAGTTATGCTGCTAATATCTAAATGTAGTTTACATGTAAATTGTTGAATAAGACTAGATACAGAATTATTTATCCTTAACATGGTGTTTGACTTGATTATTTCCAGGCACAGCATCACGGTCACCATTTATCACACGAACACTCTGAACATGGCAGCGTGTCATTTGTATACGACCCAATATCTGTAAGTGAACATTTCTTTCACTTTTGGTTCAAGTTTAGCATATATTGGATAATTAAACGTTGTGATGACTTGCTTATGCAAAATTCTGCTTAATCTTTCCGGGTGGCACAAAGTTTAATGTAGGGAAATAAACCAGTTAGTATAAACCATCACAAAACTATCTTTTATAATACTCCAACAATGACTGAGTTCAGACGTGGATCGTTATCGTCATCGTCCGGAGAGCCACAGTTACAACTAGATACGCTGACGTCATCAACCCTGGGTCTACAACGAGGCCGTGTGATTATCAGAAGTCAGCTTCATTAAAAAAAAATCTAGGTAGGGTTTTGCTTATACGTTCCCTATACTTTCCAATTAATAGTATTAATACAGTGTTGATATCGGGTCTATCTTCTAATCAATATTCGAACTTTTATGGAGGCTATCTTTAAACTCTAGCATTTGTCTACGTTTCTTTTAACAGCGCTACCTTGTGGCTAAGACACACTCTTCCTGTTACTACATGGCTCTAGACAATCACCAGGTACATCAAATTCATCAAGTGAACGGCTTGGATCAACTAGAGGTAAGTTTATCGAGATAGGAATGTCAGCGGGTGAAGTAATAATATATCAATCATTTCTTCTTTGTTCCAATATCATGTTATTTAAGAAGGATCATTTCAAGTTTTACCATTAGAAGTGTTCGATTCGAGATCAAGAAGTCGTATAGGTTCAGTTTCAACGTCACTTAATCAAAGCTTAGGATGGTTATATAACCGAAACTACTTTTAATCTGTTAAATGTACACGTAAAACAATAATTTTGTAGAATCCCACAAGTAAATAGCTTACTTTTTATATTACAATATAGATCCTTGGACGTTAAAATTGCTATTAACAATCAAATCCTTTACCTGTCAAATGGCCTTCTTCGTGAATCAAGGCGAGCTTACGAATCACGCGAAATACAATTGAATTTTGTATGTTGAAAGCCGTATAGTCGGTTATTATCGGGAGGAACATATTGTCCCGATTTCGCAGGACATTGCTATGATTGCGAATATATTCAGAAATTCATGTAGTTGAATATACTATATCATGAGGTCACTCGAAAGTTTTAAAACAGCATGATTTGCTCTTCTCGTTCCCAGGTAAAACCGCCAAAATCTTGTTTTGTCTCGCGTAAATACCAACTAGACGGCATTGTTTCATTTTATCTTTTAGTTGCATATGATGGCATCTATCAATGGACAAGAAAATGAACTCAGTACAGACGTTCAAGCACAGCTATACCAGATTATGGAGCATATGTGTAAACACCACAGAAACCTTCTTGTTAGCACAGCCTCGACGTCAGCCCCATCTCGTTAGGCTATCTAGAAATCAACAAAAAGCCTCTAAAACTCAATAAATACCTTTGTAAAGGGCTATGATATTTATTGTGTTTCATCATACATTGAACTGTCTAGTTCTAATAGTGCCAGAGTGATTTGTTAATTAACAACTTTAAATTACCAGTAAAACTTAAGAATATATCTCCAAGATATTTATTCAAATGCTCAAATCTAGGATAGCTGCCAATCAATCACTGTCGGACTTCACAAGCAGATTTCATTGTCAATGGCCATGTAGAAATGACAGGTTTTGTTAATCACCAATGATGAAATATGTGGATGTAATCGTCAGGTTGGAGTCAGTCTTTCCAGAAGTGCTCCCTTATTGGTCGAAACAGAGAATTTGGTCGTCAATCACAACACAGCCTTCCCCAACTGAAAACAAAATTAGAACAAAATCTTACAAAAATTAGAACAAAATCTTACAACTTATCCAAAAGGAACCACATAATTCTTTTTACCATATTCTAGACTTTTTTTTGTTAAAGATGCTACACCACCGAAGAATGATATTTTTCTCGATCAAAAATAGGGGCAGACGATTTAGTATTACCGCCATTATAAAAGTTTGAGCTTCTTATTTCATAAAATTAAATAAAAAATCAATTGTGTCCGAAAATAATCCATGACCATATGTCTATGTCCTATATGGAATGCAGTACTAAATGTGCATACACTAAAAGCAAAACAAATATTTAACATCCATTTTTCTGTTCATTAGACACAATCATGTACACTTTTTAACATCACGTATTGTTCAAATCATGAGTATTATTTATGTTCTGTCGGCGATCGAGCATCTTTAACATTATTGTAAAATGAATCCTACATTATGTGTCAGAAACAATTTGGCCAAAGGAAATTGGACCTAGGTAACATTTAATCCATTACACGATCAGTTTCGAACAAAATCGTTAAATTACTATCCTTGAACATAAATGTACATCTGATATCTATCTAAAAGAACTAGAACACTATTTATGAAAGCTGCTCACTTCTGCAGAGTTGCAACACATTTTATTTTTAGCATTCGAGATATTGCAGTTGACAATCTTATCTTTGTGTGACCTAACAAGTTAGTTGTAAGTCAAGGTGTAGAGATGATAAATATACTGGGTGATAGTTCATATTCACGGGCATTATTTTTATAGATTCGTGATCAGAATTACACCGCGGAAATTAAGTTACGGAGACATTGATAATACAGGAGAAAATAAAAAGCTGAAGTTATTGTTTGTTTTGTAATATTCCGCGTTCAATATGGTAATAGTTTTCATTTTTTAGCATTTGTATTTGTTTGAATATTGAATAATGAATTATCTTGTAGAATGAATAATCGTTTGCCGGATAACTTTAAGCGTAATGATATGAACTGAAAAGTTAAAATTAAAACACATGTACCGCTAAGATAAGTACACGTACATGTTTTATTTTTTGTTCTTTTTAAAACATTTTCAGGCGTCCCTTACATTTTTTCGTATCACCTATTCATCTTTCGTTTATATATGCTCTAGACATAATATTTGGTATGTTTGTTCGATACTATCGTTGACAATTTTAGTAACCCTTCAATGAGCTTGAATGACAAAAGACTAATGAAAGGTTTAGAAAATAAAATACTCTCGTAAATACAGAATTTATGCCTTATAGAATAAATGTGTATTTTTGTTTTTGTGGATACTTACTGCGGTCCTGTATGTAGAGGTAAATAAGGATCGGTATCTATGTGTAGTGTACACCTTACCTGGCGTTGGAACAAGCCAAAGTCCATAGGAACCCTCTTCATCACTCAACAACTGTGATACGACAGGCTGTAGCATCATCAGAACCATCACACCTAAACATAAGAAATAGACTGTACAGTCCATAGTGGCGGCACATGAAGTGACAGGGACGATTTTTAGATGGACCGGTTTATATATCATCGTGTTGTAATTTACGCATGACTAAAACTATTTTTGTCTGCTGTCTATTTTCAACATATAGTTTGCGGTTGAAATTTCTTTTTATCCCATGGTTTTACTCGATCGATGTTAATAAGTCAGTCACCTTACACACTCAGGATGTCACGACAGGGTGACCGCGCATTAACTGGGGGTCATAACCTGACGATCAGTTCCGGTTAGGACTGTAACGGCACAAGGAAATAACACCGTGTTAATAATTATGTAACTTGTATTAATGCCATTGTGAAATGTATGCCTTAAGATGTCTTACATCAAAGAGATTGCCCTTCCGAACACTTCATGGCAAATTTCATTTTCGGTACTTCGACTTTTAGATTAAAACACAGAGTAGAGAAAAATATGTCCTTTGTCGTCTAAGATCAAAACAAAATGCGACGATTGTTTGGAATCCTCGATATCCAGGGGTTACGGCCACTTGGATGAGTGCATAATGACGATGTTTGTTTGTATAACAATAACATTCGCTTTAGGTTTAAGACCCTGTTAAACTATTCATTATTCTATATGCCTATTTATATTGTTTCTATGTGTTCTTGTACATACAAATCAAATGTAACTTAAATATAATTAGTTAACAAAAAGTGTCTGTCCATCTGCTTAATCTAAAATATTATTGTTGACTCGTTGATTATTGTGTTGTTTGTAAATTTTAGCAAACCCTGCAAAAGTTGTACCAAATAACCATGCCATATTGTTTACTAAAGTCTTTAGCATGTACAAGGAGCACTTATTTGATCGGATTCGACTTTACAAAGGATAAACATGGAGCCCATTTTGACACTATACATGTACATACTTGATTATATGGTATCTTATACAACATTTTGTTAAAACGATAAATTATTGTGTATAGTATGTAAGGAGATTCATATATTAAAAGCTATTATTTGGTTGGAATGGTGTAGAGGAATGTCACGGAAAGTGATAAACTGTTCGATTCGTTGTGCTATATCATGCACTACAAAGGTCGTACATTAAATGAGATGTTTGTTTGATTATTTTAACGTCCTATTAACAACTATGGTCATGTAAGGACGGCCTCCCATGTATGCGGTGTGTTGCGTGTATGTTGTGCGAGGTGCGTGTTTTGGGAGACTGCGGTATATTCATGTTGTGGCTTCTTGTATAGTGGAACAATCTTAAACGTATGTAATACATTATATCATATACAATGTATATTACATGCTATGTTATATTAATACATCTTATGTTACATAAGATATCTCGTATATTTGACCTGAATTTTACCTAAAAATGACATGCTTTCTTAATCTGACCTCATTTTCATATCATTTTTGGGCTTTACACTGAATTTCTGGTAAAGTTCTTTCTTGCACGAAATTGCTTTGTGTTTGCACTTTCTCACTGAATCATACACCAGTACGACACAATTTACGGGTGAACAGTTATCTGCACTAACCCAGAGAAAGCAAAACGCTTAGTAAGAGCATGAACTACATGTATGTAACTGTATATACGATAAACAGGGACACGGAAGAGCTTTTGAAATCAAAGAACAACGTAATCGTGAAATAATCAGCTACACTCATACACAAGTTTATCGTGTTTTTAAGTGCAACATGAAACAAACTAGTAATTAGAGAGGTTAATAATCTTATATATAATGCTTCAGTTAAAGAGGATTTTACAAAGGAGAATTTTCCGGACCATTCGATACATTTTAAAGGTTTCCTTCTAGACATTTAACCATTTATAATTCATATATGGGAGACGTATTTTATCGATTAAATTAAAGCTTACTTTAAGATCAATATATATATATGTACAGTGGCACGAAACCTATATGTCTTTATACCGCCGACATCACGACAAAGACCCAATCAAGACGTGATTGCAAAAAATAATTCTGAAGTAAAATAAAACTCCAAACATTTCAATTTTGGCATACTTTTGTCATTAAAGAAAGCTATTCATTCATCTGCTCCTATTTTGATTGATAAAAATTGCTATTTGTCGCCAATATATTCGTTTACAAATCAGAAGCTACTAGGCCATACATTTGACCAAGGTGATATTGAGATTGAGAAAATGACTTGTTTAACCTATCATCATAATCTGACAAGAGTCTACATTAGATAATCCCTTATTGTCCTTCACTTGATGTTATTGTGGAATGACATGTCGAGCTGTACCATCATCTATATAACAGCACAGTGAATGTTAGTGTTAATCACAGCAAGAGGTGGGTATTTAATTTACAGGATCCGCACAAACGAAAAACAATGCCCATTGTGTTTATTATAATGTGCAAAGTATAAAGGTATGTTTACGATTAGCATTAATACCGGTAACATTGTATGGCCTCCTGTCTTCTTCAAATATATTTTCATTATTAATTGGGAGCAAAACTTTTAGTGTACCTTCCAATATGTTTATCTTTAAATGCCAACTTTCTGGTTTGAGATTTTTCTTTACTTTTGCATAATCTTCTTTTAAAAGAATATTCAAAATAATTGCAATATATGTTTGGTGTACAAGAGCCGAAAGTGAATGTATCTGTTCCTTAAAACATATATTGCTGTAAGTAAGCCTCCAAATTGGCCGGGTTTTGGTTTGAAGACTCTAAAATCGATTCTTAAATTCAAAGTTAAACATTTCCAGTTAAAATGCAGTAAAGTATTATTTTGAAAGTAATAGACCGTTTTACAACATAGAACATTAATTTGACTTAGTTTTTTCTTTCGTACCCCACATTGAATAATCAACTGCACAGGCCCATGGAGCCTTTTTGGGTTTTGCTAGAGTATTGTACAGGATCCGGGTTATACTGTACCATACAGAATCACCTTAGTTTTATCAAATTGGTTCATGGGCAAAGTCAAATTGCCGTAACAGGTCCTTTATTGTATTTTAAATGAAATTGGGTTCATTAACCGATATCATGTATCAACAGATCATGTGTCAATAACCTTTTAACTTGCATTTCTTTCAATATTAGCGAAACTATCAATTATTTATAGAGAATAATATCAGCTTTTGGCTGGTGACAAGTTAGCAAAAAGTCACGCAATAGTTGTGATGCTTAGATTGGAATTAACGCTATCGTTTTCATCACGTTAATGACAAGAGCAATACATGTAGATATATATATATTTATATAGTCAAAGATTTAACATGACAATGCGTTGTTTACAAGACTCGATGATCGATTACAGTCGTAGTTCTCTACATTGCCATATTTTTAAAGCTAGGTCTATTATCTTCCAAAGCGTGCAACTGACTAAACTGTGTGATATGTGAAAGTAATTTGAATCTGCAAATCCTACAGCTGTCTTTATGATCTGATCAGATTTTTTCCTTACAAGATCAAACTTCAGGATCAGTCTTCCTTTTCGTCTATCTCTTTGTTCCATAAGTAATCTCTCAAGTCTGTTCATGGCTTTTATAAGTTTAACGTTCTATCAAAAGCCAGGGTCATGTAAGGACATGCCAGGTTTGTTGGTGGAGGAAAGACGGAGTACCCGGAGAAAAAACCACCAACTAACGGTCAGTACATGACAACTTCCCCACATATTCAATGAAAGTTATCGACTTGCATCTAAGCTTTTTAAAGCGATTTTTTTTATGTTTAAAGCAGGTTTTTTAAGTTATATTTTGTATTTATGATTGTTTAATTAGTGAATCCCAAACAACAACCTACATTGAATGTAGGATGTTAGGATAGTAAAAGGCGACTAAATTTGGAACCTTTCTCATGCCACACAAGCATTATATAGATATGGAAATAGTTTCCTGTCACTGCGAACCAGTTGATTTCAAAGAAATACACATTCACACTGTACACAGAATTCTAATTGAATAATATTCGAAGCCACGAGATAAAGATCCCAGATTTAGTCGCCTTTTTTGATATCATGCAGTGGAACAGAAGACACAATTCTTACATCTTACTTGTTCTGTAAGTGCTTCCTAAGATTCTCTCATATAAAATAAACCTGAGTAAAACTCAAACAATATCAAGATAAACCTGCCTTAAGCATGTCAAACCAAGAAGATGCTTAATTAACGCTATTAAAATCAATTTTCAAAGCAGTGATGTAGCCTAGCTACGTTACCAACCTAAAGTAATTTTTATTTAAAGGGTTGATAAAATATTTATTCCTGTAAGCTGGTTGAAAAAAAACAACTAAATGTTTTCTTTAAAACAAGTCAATATTTACTGTAGTAACGCCACAACTTGGTGGATATTCCAGTGCCCAAACGTCGAGTTCATCACGGTATCCTGTGCTCATCGTCTTTAGCCTGCACAACAAAGAACCAGATTGATCTTAAAAACTCGAAATCGAATTCAAAATGAAGAACCTTTGACTCGGCCGATAGGGTGCAAAACTACATAACGAACCTAATGTAAATTCACCAGGATGATAACACAACATTGACTTAAACAAATGTCCATAATGTGATATATATAACCCACATTTGTGTGCGTTATGACTAGAAAATAAAGCTTGCTTAATTTTCAATATTAAAACTATTTTCTGTTGATATCACAAATATATATTTTTTTAAATCATATTACCACAAAAAGTGCTATAAAGTATGACGAACATTGTATTCATCTAAACAAATATCATTTATGCAACGCGGCAAACCACTAATTTTATGTTACTTTCGAACTTTAATGTACAAACAATCAAAGAAATTACTAGTATATATTTTATTTAATTATGAACACACATTGTATAATAATTTAATTTCAAACTTTTACCCTTATTTATATCCGATAACATTGAAGATTGTTTAACATAGTCTGAAAGAATTATGACGTCATTCACGAAGAACATTTTTGAGGGAATTTTAAAAATCGGTACAGTCGATCACCAAACTAAACTATAGACCAAGATGTTAATGCAGTGAATGTACCACAAATGAATGTGTTTACTATAAAAACAAACAAGTACACGTGCATTAATGCCTAATTAGTACAAAGACGAAAATGAAATGAATTTTATTTGTGTTAGCGTTTCTTTTTTTCCCCAAAGCCTTACTACATTTAGCGGGTTTTTTTTTACAATATCGCTGTCAATCTGGTATGAATGGACTGCCAATGTGTAGAAAACGCAACATCCTTTCTGAAAATCAACGTCACAAACAATATTTCAAAGGCTTCAGCTTTCAAATACATGATTTATATTCATTATGTCGTTATTCCCTTTTACATACAGTTTTTAACTGCATTCAAAACTTTTATTCCGTGGAAATGATAGTCAACAACAATAATTATATTACATTGTATTACCTTAAACAATATGTCAGAATCAGACGTAGTATTGATTTACTGTAAGGGTGTAGATAATGCAGTATCTTTTTTGAACATCAACATTAAAAATTGTATTGCTTTAATTCCCAAATGAATGTCTATTTAAAGTCAATGTCCCTTATTTACCTTTAGGAAAACTGTTTGCATACAGAAATTAACAACTGCATTCAAAATGTTCATTTCGTGATATATATTAAGGTAGAAAAACTTGTGTGTATGTACAGATAGAAATAACAAGTGTAGAACAATTGTGTAGTATGTGATTTATCTAAAAACATTATTATTTTTTTATTCTTTTGATGATGAATAATTAGACATTATGAAATAATAAGTGAAAGTTGTGTGGAAAATGTTTAGCGGATTGAATAAAGTTTATTTCAGTAATGCGTTGAGACATTGTTTATATTCATCAGTGGTGTGATGAGTGAGAGCCCTCCTGTGCGGGGCGAACGCTCAAAGGCTCTGTGTTCTGCTTAGCGCTCAGCATACAGGGAGTGGGACAACTGGTTCGCCCGTTGTCAATGTAATGTGACCGGGTGGGGTGTGTTGCTTGGTGTCTTCGGCGGCATGCTTCAGTGATATAGCACTATAAAAAGGGCAACAGTTTCACTATACAAGAAGACACAACACGTACATAACGCAGTCTCCCAAAACAAGCACTTCGCACTTCACACACGCTACACACCGCATACATGGGAGGCCGTCCTTACATGACCCTGGTTGTTAATAGGACAATAAAATAATCAAACAAACAAACCTGTGCGGGGACATTGTTTGTATTCGTAAGAGGTGTGATTAGTAAGAGCCCCCCTGTGTCGGCCATTGTGTATATTTTTGAAAGCTGATCCAAAGACCAAACTGTGCAGCATTCGAATATTGACATGTACATCATCATGGGTAATTAATGCGGTTTTTTTTCTCTTTTTTTTGTTATTATTTTACAAAATACTTTTACTATTAATGTCAGTGCTTCTTATGTCATTTATCGTTATTTAGGGGTTTTCACAATATCGCTATCAACCCGGTACCGACGGCTGTCAAGTCATAGAGAATGCATTATACAAAACATCAACGTAACAAATATTGACCAAAGCGATAAGGTTTATTTTTGAAAGGCTTTAGATCTCATATAAATGAACATTACTGATATTTCCTATTTCCCTTGTGACAACTCTTTGCATACAGTAATCAGCTGCATTCAAAACTTTTATGTCGTGGAAATATGGATTGTTGCAAAATTCTCCCTTAGCAATATGTTGTATTTGAAAACCAAGCCCTGTAATATTTAACCACACTGCTGTCAATCAGTACATAAATGATTACAGATTATAATCTATATATATTGTTTCCACCCGATATAGTCTCTAAACAAGCCGCAAATACTCATCCATTAATGGATTGATTTATAAACTGGACCTTTACACGGGATCATCTCTCGAGAGTTACAGGATAGGTATAAAATAGTGAAGGCACCGTGAGTTAATTAATATTAATACGCTTCTCAGTTATAACTACCGTGCGCTGAAGTGTTGAGATAGTCATTAACTCAGAAGTCAATCGTCGTGATTGCCAATAACGTTTTACCGGGAGATGAAGTGTTCGGGCACTAAATTTAAGTCCGGAGAAATGACACAATTATGTTTGCTGATAACTTAATGCGATGTGTATAGAGTACATTTGGTAGTTATACCAGGACCATTTTACTTTAACGTGATAACTGGAAGACATTGTTTGAAGTGTTCTGGCTGAAAGGATATATTTAAGATGATTGTGACAATAAGTACGGAAATAGCATTGTCCGTCATGTTAAAACGTTGTATCAATGGCGCCTTCTAGTTAAGGAAGTTCCAGCAAATCTGATAGAAATCAAGCATTGGATTGGATATTATACCAGTCTATTTACGGAGTTATATGAGTGAGGAAAAGGGGGAAATCTTGGATTGTATGATGTATGTAACATTCATGTAAAAATACCTCGCCACACAAATAAAAGGAATAATCAAATATGGATTTTTAGTATTGTTTGGAAATATTCAATATACACATGATCTTGTCAATTTTCGATGACGATTTCTGAAGCAATTATGGATATACGGATTTGTGTATTGATTTTAATATTTGGTTATGTTTTTAAAACCAGTCATACAGTATCTACCGAGTGCTCTTCGACAACGATCCCTTTGTCCAGTTTTTCACAGGGAAACAATATACTGGATGGTTATACCTATCGTACGATCAACCAAGTACCGAACATACAGCTCTGTGCCGAGCAGTGTCTTCTTCATCGAATGTGCCGCTCATTTAACTACAACCGTGAAAATGACCAATGTGATTTGAACTCTGAAAACCATATCAGGAAACCGGAGGCGCTGTCATCATCTGTGACGTCAAAGTACTACATCATCGATGGATGGCCAGAAGTAGGTGTAATTCAATCGTTTCCCCTTATAGGCTACGCTTATAGCGCAAGTATGACCGTGCTTACAATAAAAAGTATATACTTTAAATTGGAAAAAAAATATTGATGTATCTGTTTTTGAATATCGTGTATGAGACATTCCTCATGAATCAAGTTCATTTTTCCAAAGTTGTCCCACTTACTTAAAACAATCTCTTGGGCTTCCATTTCTCAAAACACCATCCGATTTACGATACAATTTTGTGATTCAGTTAATTTGAACCAGCAAAGCATCCTAAATGTTCAATAATATTGAAGTGGGTACCGACACAATTCTCAGTTAATCATTCAATATGAGTAAGATTTTTTAATATGAAGTATTTGTTTGTACAATCCAGTGCTTTTGAAGAGTTCATGCCTCACATCTACAGTTATAAAAGCATCCTACATATATATCAGTAAGATAAAGCATAGTTTTGATATTCATTAATGTTCATGTTGTTAGATTTTGTGGAGATTATAATGTTTTCCCTTCCTTTGTTAGTGTCTTATGACTTACGATGTTAACTATTTTAACGCAATTTTCAATCCAATAATAATTTGTCTTCTGTCTTCCAACAACACTTCTTGTCAAATAAATAGAAGTTTAACATGCAATAAGATGTTTAATTTCTTTTTTTTTTTCTTTTTTTTTTCGTAAAGCAAGATTTAATTATTTTATTTCAGCTACACTTTACTATTTTAATTTCAGTTTTTCCTGAGCGGCTGTGAATACCACACGTGCCCTGAAACACACGTTTGTGTAGTAAACTTCCAGGGACTAACCCCGTCATATACATGTGTGGAGTATAGCCAACCAGCCTACACGATCGGTTGTACCAATTTATTCACGCAAGAATCAGGTATATCGTAAGGAAAATCCGTGGTATATGATTCTAAACCACCGGTTGTATTTTGGTACAAAAACGACATATATTTTAAACACCATTAATTATAATATTGTATTTTTTATGCAGCTATGGTGGTATTTCATTACAAAAGTGTTTTTTGTCATGAAAAAACAACAAATGGGAATGTGTCTTTCAAAGAATGTAAAACGCAGAAATAAGTTAACCGACTAGGTGTAGTACCGAATACAGCTTAAAGGGTAGTAATATTCCGACAATACCAAGCAGATAGTAGAACAAGTAATTCTTATATATCTTGCCAACATGATTGGCGAAATAATTACAACTTTTTGACAACAAAATGGTCTATGATTGATCAATTATGGCACGAGAGCGCGATAAGCTATTTCAACAAAATATTAACATAATGTTTGTATCCATCTATAAGATTTATGATATATCTCAGGTAAACCAGTACCATCTTGACTGGCCTCAGACTGTTATTTGTTAAATCAAATACTTTAATCAATATTTCATGCTTCAGAGCTGTATAATGAATATATAAAAATCTTAAAATAGACATGCACGTGGGTAGTCATACAACCACCTTCGCTAGCCACGGGTATTCAGTACAATATTCTCCTTGAAATCCTTAGCGGATCTCACGTCAGAAGTGAAGTTCTGATTTCAAATTCTGATTGGATACAGCAGCTAGGTTCAGCCGACCAATGAAAATGCGTTTTCTATATGTCAACAACACAGTGGTGATGGCAGTGCACCATCAACAACAGCTTCCAGCGAAATCCTTTTTACTATTTCGTTAATTATGAGATGCTTTAGAATAGCTAAATGAAGTAATTGGATACGTTTCTATCCAAACGTTTCTGTTTCACAAAATTAAATACAATATGCAATGATAGACTTCTTCGATCACGTGACAAAATTGCCTTTGAAGCATGAAATACAAAAATTGGTGTCTGAAAAAATAACACAAAAGTATGCCAATCTTTGTGATTTTGAATCAGTCACATACATATTTTTTTCAAATGGCGCTGCCATTTTCTCAAACCATAGAACCCTGATACAAGCTTTTTCATTGGTTGCTTATTACGTAAATGGAAGGGTCCTAACAGCGGTAATCCAGCAGTGCTGGAACTTCAATGTTGACGCGAGATCTGCCAAAAGTTTCAGGGAGAGTATCGTACTGAATACCCTTGGCTAGCGAAGTTGCCATGCAACATACAATTACCAACTAAATTTATTTACAAATTGGTTTTAGTAAGACTTTTAGCATGTAGTCAATTCAGCTTCGCCGGATACCCATGGCTAATTGCACTACGCTACGTCGCTGCACTTATATAACGTAGTGTACTAAACCATGGGTCTCCGACAATGGCCATTGGATTTATTGCATTTACAACATTTTGTCATCTGATAAATTTATAACAGTTTTTTCGATGAATGGTGCTTCAGGATAATGATCCTCGCCAAGAAACCAAGACCATGTATAAAATTAGTGATGCGCGTTTGCTTACAAGAATATACAAAATACATTTTATATTGCAGTGGTGACGATCAATTCCTCTACTGTGAGGTTTTCGCCGGTGACATGTGTGGACTCAGTCGGAGATACATTTGGAACATTCATCCATAACTATAGAGATGGCACCTTCGATTGGTTTAATATGACACCGATAATAGAAGGATGTGCAGGTCTAGCGCAGGCGCAGTCGTTACGATATTTTGGAATAGAGTTTTTTGGGGAGTGTTGGGTGGCTGGTACCTTTGTGGAATCATCCCATACTAAAATACCAGCAAATGATTGTAACACAAAGACGTATTTGGGAGTCGGAGGCGCCAATGTTGTGTGTGTGTATGAAATTATATAAATCTAAATGTTTCACGGAACATTTAGATAGACAAAAATACCTTTTATGTCGTAAAACGTGTAGAACTTTTAAGTGATCTGAATGCGTACATTCCATATAAACCTTGATGTATCTGAAAATAATTTATTTCTATTTGTTTTCATACTTAATCCAATTCTCCGATTTGCATATTCTTTTTCTTCATATATTATGAAGAAATATTTAGAGATTGCCGCGAAAATCCGACGCGACGTCGATGTTGCGTATTGATTGAGAAAAAAAATCCATTGGAAAATAAAAACAATCATACGTTTAAACGTACTTTATGTAATCAAATTGTCTGAAAAATTAATTATAAGCATTCATATAATTATCTTTTAACTTCATAGGGTTATGAAATAAATCTTATTTGCAAACTTTTGTACATAATTATCAAAACAATATCATTTTTTATACAAATATCACATATCTAACGAAGCAAACCACTAATTTATATCACTTTTAACTTTCAACTTCTACGAACAATCTTTTAATATCATACAAGAAATTACGAATGTCTTATTTTTAAGAATTTCAATCTTGGTAGCCTTCGAATACTTACATGATCTGTCGGTAATGCTTTTTGATTAAAACATGACATGTAATTGTTGTCATTGTTATTTTCTTACGTCATTTTGTGGAATCATTGTCAATATCTCGCTGTTACTCCGGTATGGGCTAAGTGTTAGAGAATACAACATTTGTAAACATCAATGTTATAAATATTTTCCAATTCGATAAGGTTTATTTCTGAAAGGATTCGGTTCTCAAAAAAATGTAATAAAAAAATAATTTAAAAAATCAAACCATGATTCTTTTATCCCTTATCACAACTGTTTGCATACAGGAATGAACTGCATTAAAATCTTTTATTTCGTAAAAGCAAATAACAATGTCGGAATCAAATGTGATTATTGCAACAGTGTATTGTCAGTCGGAAATATCGAGCTCGAGCAGAAACATAACAACAAATAGCATTCCAATAGACAATGTTTATTTTTGTAATGCATCTCAAATAAATGTCCATTCAAAGTCATTATTTACTATTTCCTTTATGACGAATGTTTGCATACAGCAATTAACTGCATTCAAAACTTTTATTTCGTGGAAATTATATCCAATAACAATTACACCAAACAATATGTCAGAATTAAAATCTGAAACGGTTATTGCAAAAATGTCCATAAAAGATTAACGAATTTATACATTTGTGTATTGGCAAACCAAGCACCATGACATTCAAACACACATTGGCAATCTCTCATCAATACCTCAAAACAATAGGGTAATCCATTGGGACACCAGTACGAGATACCATAGATAAAACCCATTCCACCTACCCATCCATTGGTGAATTGATTTATAAACCTCTTGAGGATTACAGAATATTGTATAGACTAGTGTTGGCACCATGAGTTAATTAATATTAATACGTTTTCTTAAGGAATGATTTTTATTGTCTGGATGGAAAGTTATATATTAACTCTACTCACTGTTAAGTTCGTCCCCTTTCCATAGGCATACTAATTATCATCTCTACGCCCTTTTTTCAATTTCAATTTATTTATTTCCGTAAGCCTTGAGGCTTATAAGACACAAAGTACAATTTTAATACATATTGAACAATTTAAACATGTACAGGAGAGTGATTGTATACAATAAAACACAAACATTAGTACACAATTATCATACATCAGATACTATACAGTCACTGTGTATTAAGAGACTGAGAACGTTTCTGGAATGCAAGTTTTAAGAATTTTCCGAGATTATTTAAAACTTTAACATTATTTACACTGAGTAATTGAACAAGTTTGAACACACTTGGATGATAAAAATAATAAGGTTTCAGATATCTAACTCGTAGTTGGGTATAAAGAGGACATTTAAGGATGAAGTGAAACTCATCTTCTATATCATTGGTATTACAAACTATACAGATTCTATTAGGTCGTGCTACATTTTGAAACCTACCACTTTCACTCTATTGCCCACATGGGAGGGTCCCTCATACTCTAGATTTACAATATAATATAAATTCATTTCGGTTAATGCAAGATTCACTACATTAATCAAATATGAAAAAATATGAATGTGTACATAAGTAGATTTCATAAGCATACATATTTGAGGTCTGACTGTAGTTGGAAAGGAAGAATAGAATGAAACTAATGTAGTAAATTTAAGTCTAAGGATGTTTTGATTGCGATGAAAGATATGTGTGATGTGTGAGAGCCCCCCTGTGAGGGGACATTATTTATATATGAAGGCTGACCCCAATGCCCCAACTTTGGCAGCCTTCAAACGATAGAGATATGTGTGGGGAATAAAGAATGTGTTGGTTTTTTTTTTTTTTTAAAGAGAGTTGTGAAACCAAATATATATATATATATATGATAAATTTAAAGAAAAATCCTTACGGACGAAATCTATAAGAAATAAAAACAATTACGACTGACTAGTGAGCGCTTTCGCCCATTCAAGGGAGCTCTTCAGTCTGAAGAGCTCCCTTGAAATGGGCGAAAGCGCTCACTAGTCAGTCGTTATTGTTTTTATTTCGTATATATATATATATATATACTGGATGGTTATACCTATCGTACAATTGACCAAGTACCGAACATCCAGCTCTGTGCCGAGCAGTGTCTTCTTCATCGCACATTTAACTACAACCGTGAAAATGACCAATGTGATTTGAACTCTGAAGACCATATCAGGAAACCGGAGGCGCTGTCATCATCTGTGACGTCAAAGTACTATATCATCGATGGATGGCCAGAAGTACGTGTACTTATTTTTTATGCTGAAAATACGATCAGAAAGCTTGCATTAAAAAAAATAATAAAGTACCACATTTCAAATCCCATTAATGAGACATTTCCGTGTGGTAATCAGGGAAAGGGCAAACATTTCAGTTCTCTCTCTACCTGAATTCCAACGTGTTGCCTTTACCTAAACCACAACAACAGGATAATGTCATTCCTTGTACGAGACGTGAATGGGCGTGGTAAAAGTATGTGCGTTTTGGGAGACTGCTGTATGTTTTGTTTCCTTGCGCATTTTGATATGACGTCTTTTAGAAGCTAATGATAACACTATGGCTATGTGAACGTGTATTTACTTAAATACATTCCTATGTAATTGAACCATGCATCATATGTGGTATGAAATGACTAAACGTCATTTTGTTTATCAATCATTTCTTGATATTGTTGCCGCGTATGTACAATTTCCTAAAACAAAAGAAAACAAACAAAAAACAAAACAAAAATAACTCCTTTACATTTTTTTCACTCTTAACAACTCAATTAACTTAAATATCGTTTTTTCAGTGGTTATTCCTGACATATATTAATTATAGTTATAACATTGACGAATAGCACGCTTAATATGTAAATTCTTTATTTATTAACACAGGCAGGATCAATATTTAATGTGTCCGCTTCTTGTAGAATGGGTTGAGATGTCTCGACATATTACCACCAGCCCTCCACCTCTGGGTCGCGAGTTCGAATCCCATGTGGGGCAGTTGCCAGGTACTCACCGCTGGTCAGTGGTTTTACTCCGGGTACTCCGGCTTTCTACACCAACAAACCTGGCACGTCCTTACATGACCATGGCTGTTAATAGGACGTTAAACTAATAAAACCACTTGTAGAATGTACCACACCACCTTTTCCTTATTAACAGTCAGTTTCCATTTATTACAACACCTTTCTATGTTATCAAGTAGATCTTGTAGACCATGGACAGTCTCCGAAAATAACACTCTGCCGAAAATCTAAAAAGTAAACTCAGTTGCGAATTACAATGAGAAATTAAAAATGATCCAAAATCATTAACATATAAAAAATCTATTGGGCGAGAATCGTTTGAGCAATAGTTGCTGTTTTGATCGTGTTTATATGTGTCTTATTAACAAAAAAACAACATATAAAATAATTCATTTTGATTTTGCTTTTGGTGCGTGCGCAATCAGTACTTCATTCCATGTATGGCATAGTGACATGGAATTTTTCGGGACGCAATCAATTATCTTTTTATATTTTTGTCTTGAAGTAAAATAAGAGCCTAAAACTTTTCAATAATGGAAATAAATACCATTCGTCAGCGGTGTGGTATCTTTAGATTAGACCGATCTTGCTACCCTTAAGACTTAAACATATTCATATGGGATTTGAACTCGAAACCCAGAGGTTTGGGCTTGAGGTATGTGGTAATACTAGTATGTCATATTACATTTGATATGTGGTATATGATTCAGGTGTATGTTTGAAGAATAATAGCTGTAGTGAATTGTTATATCAAACCAAGCTTTGTGTTTTTGTGCCACCGATGACACCATATCAAGCTAGTATAATTTTAGCCACAATGACGAGTCAGGTTAGTGAACCCAACTTTCAATAAGTCATATCGTATCTATTGATTATAATACAGTACTAAATATCAATAGTTAATGGAATGATACACCGAAATAGATTTAACGATCAATCGCCATCATAGCTTGGAAATATTAATAAATAAACACTAGATATGTCATCGTATATTTTTTGCAGGCTTTTCACAAACAAGAAAGTCATTCATATTAACAAACTTGGTAGCCCTATATCTTAGCATGTTACAGGTCCAATATCAGGTCTCTAGGCCATTCAGAACTTCAAGGTCAAGTTCATTCATATTAATTAACTTAGTAGCCTTTTATATCTGTATGCTCATGCCCAATAATAGGTATCTAGGCCTTCAATAAAATAATGATTTTTTTCCACAAATTGTAATTTTGCACTTTGACCCTTATCCCCATGTGGAAGTGAAATGTCCTAATAACTGATAACATAAATTGCGTTAAAAATGTATATCAACAATATTAATAAATAAAATATGTAAACATGTATAAGTTTATGAAGGGAGCTCGGAAGGAAGGGAGAAAGCCGGTGTAACGTTGAAAATGGACCTCCGTCGAAAATTGACCTCGGGTCAGTTTTCAACGTTGAAAACGGACCCCGAATGCCGTTGAAAATTGAACATGCCGTTGAAGATTGTCAGTGTCTAGGGTCAATTCTCAACGGCAGGTCTGTTGAAAAATGACTGTTGAAAAATGACCTTGGCAAACCAACAACGGATGGTTGAAATATGACCCTAGTACATTCACATATATAACTGTTGCACAAACATAATTCTCGAATTCTGTTATCGCCATTCCTAATATAAGCGACCCTTCTGTGCTGGTATTTAAATTACGTAATCACCTCGATTTGAATTGAAATTTGGTATTGTTATCTTCGTAACAAATACCTCATTTAGATATTTTAGGTGCTTGTATGTTTATAATGGAGAAAACGGCACTACAAAACTTTCATTTTTTCTATAGTCATTTTGTTCGTCCGTGTAGATAATGTTAATTTAATTGTTCTCAGACTGAGGAATTGCTATATAACACTGAGGTTACGTAGTAAATAAAAAGGAATTGTTGTTATCAACTGCATGCAAAGTTTGTACTATGTGGTGTTCACTTCCGAGTAACAGTGGATAGTGTTACAAAACTATAATTATGGGATATTATTAATTTGTTTCTTAATGATTTTTTATGATTAAATTTTCGGCTATTTTACGTTTGTCAGATATTCAGTAATTGTTAATATATATTTATTCCATGCAATACAAGAATGCATGTATTATATATTTGAGTATGAATAAGTTATGTTGTGTTCTGCGTATGGTTGTGTTGTGTTGTGATGTTGTGTTGTTATGTTGTGTGGTGTTGTGTGTTGTGTTGTGTTGTTATGTGTGGTTGTGTCATGTTATTGTGTTGTGTGTCATTGGTGTGTTGTGTGTTGTTGTGTGCTGTTTGGCTGTGTTTTGTGTTGTGTTGTGATGTTGTGTGTTGTGTTGTTGTTCTGTGTTTGTGTAATGTGTTGTTACGTGATGTTTTTGTGATGTGATGTTAGGTGTTGTTGTGTTGTGTTGTTTGTGTGTTGTGTGTTGTTGTGTTGTGTTGTTGTGTGATGTTGTGTTGTGTGATGTTGTGTTGTGTAGTGTTATTGAGTGTTGTTGTTGGATGTTGTTGTATTGTTGTTGCGTGGTTGTGTGTTGTGGTGTGGTTGTTATATGTGTTGTTGTGTTGTGTGATGTTTTGTTGTGATGTTGTGTCGTGTTGTTGTGTAATGTTGTCTTGTGTTGTGTGGTTGTGTGTAGTGTGATGTTGTGTTTAGTGTGATGCGTTGTTGTGTTGTGTGATGTTATGTTGTGTGATGTTGTGTTGTGTGATGTTGTGTTATTTTGTTGAGTTTTGTTGTGTGGTGTTGTGTTGTGTAGTGTTGTTGGTACAGTCAAACCTCGATGATTCGAACTTCGATGAATCGAATTTCTCGCTGTATCGAACTTTTTGTCTGGTCCCGAATTTCTTCACTATATAACATTACTAACTAACCCATGTATGAATCGAAGTTTTATGAATCGAAGTTCTCGATGTATCGAACTTTTTTCATGGACCATTTGTTATAGAATCATAGGTAACTGACACTCGATGATTCGAATAAAAATTTACCTGTACAGATCAGGTGTTCGCCGATACCCCGCGGCATGCTGTCACACCTAGCTGTCTCGCGATGGCCCTTCGCCGGACATTAGGGATTATGACAGCTTGTGTTGCTAGCTTGATATCATCAAGATAATTAATATCACTAATCAGGCCGATACCCGGTGCTTTGTTTTTACAAGCTGCGTTATTAAATAATTAGTACGGCAAAGATACAGTTAGTCGTTTTTGATGTTCGCCGACGGCATTGGTAGCGGTTTGTAGAATTTACGGAACGGTAAATAGCGAGCCACATTATTAGTAACTCCTACTCAAAACTGTTACATTGCACAACTTTGGCATAAATACTTGAGCAAATCGATCATTCTAAATCGAAGTATTTTGTAGGTGTTGTAGCACTTTCGGTTCCCCCTTTTTAGTTTCGTTTTTACAACGTGTTTTCGTTTTTATATTCATTCCGTAATATTAACCATCTCTTAGATAGTCACCAAATGAACACTTGTACATCATGTACATGGGTTAGGCCTAGTACACGTAAGTCTTGTTTATAATATACGTATGATTAATTGCATTCTTCGTTTTTATTTTGTTTTGCTTGTGGTACAATGATTATAAAGTTTACGGAACGGAGACGACATGTACACAACTACCACAGTTGGTCATGATGAAAAAAAAAACATCGGTCTAATTTCAACCACGAATAATTCGAAGTCTCGATGTATCGAAGTTTTTCTGACGGTCCCTTGAACTTCGATACATCGAGGTTTGACTGTATGTTGTTTGTGTGTCGCTGTGCTCTGTGATGCTGTGTGGTTTCGTGGTGTTGTGGTGTCGTGTTGTGTTGTTGTGTAAAAACGAGTTCTTATCGGATCACTTTTCAACGGGGTCTATTTTCAACGGGTCGGTCTAAAAAGTGCTGGGTCTCCGACGTACGTACTGGACGTAAAATAGTGTTTAAAGGCCCAGTACCTTTCCGGAGGTTTCTTAAAAACATTAATAACATCAGAATATATATATATCGTTGGCCTAGGATGAGGTACAACACCAAACATATGCAAGATTTCCTGATAACAGTCACAGTATATTAATAAATTTTGCGACTCTTCAAAACTATCGATTTCATTTTTACATTCCCATTTTAAAGGCCCTCTAACTTTCCGAAACGGATTCTAATTTTTAATCATACCATACAATGTAGAACCTGTTGATAATTATACCATATGATGTAGAACCTGTGCATAAGTATACCATACAATGTAGAACACTTGAATAATTATAGCATACAATGTAGAACATTTGAATAATTATAGCATACAATGTAGAACATTTTAATAATTATACCATACCATGTAGAACCTGTGAATTATTATACCATACAATGTAGAACATTTGAATAATTATAGCATACAATGTAGAACATTTTAATAATTATACCATACAATGTAGAACATTTTAATAATTATACCATACAATGTAGAACATTTGAATATTTATAGTATAAAATGTAGAACCTGTGAATGAGTATACCATACAATATAGAAGATTTGAATAATTATACCATACAATGTAGAACACTTGAATAATTATACGATACAATTTAGAACCTGTATATAATTATACCATACAATGTAGAACATTTGAATAACTATACCATACAATGTAGAACATTTGAATAATTATACCATAAAATGTAGAACCTGTGAATGTTTATACCACACAATGTATTAAAAAATATCATGTTTAAAAGAATACACTTAAATGTAGTTAGCCAAGGGAAAATGCCTATACACCGGATAATGCCTAAAACCATGTTGGATATGGGTAACTGCAGTTAACCTAATCCGCCCCCTCCCACCTCCATGAAATATGTTGAAATTGGGGCACGTTCCCTTGGTCCACTTGTTTGATATTTTGTTGCCTTTCCACGAGATTTATCCATACTTTAACAACTTAGTTAATTCGTCTAGTGTACATTGTTTTGATAGTATGACTATTATGGTAAACTGAAAATCGGTAACCATTCATCCTGTCATGCTTTATAATTCATGTATAATATTTACACCTCTTGTTACACCAGTCAGAGCGTAAATAAAAATCTTTAAATCTTTGTGCTGCGTGTATATGTTTTGTGTCTTACCCTTGTGATAGTAGAACCCTTGTCTTTTTACAGTGACATGTCTACACCAAGTACCAGGTCTAGCGGAGTTACGTGCCTTTATATAATCAAGTGACGAAAAATTACTATCATGCAAAGATATTAAAAAGTGGTTCTGAATTTTCAATACCTTTTTTTTCTGTGGTTTTAGTTTCTGGACATTCCTGGTTTAAAAGCGGTCGTATAAAACGCTGCAGAAACAAAAATTAAAAAAAAAAACCAATATCGCCACAGCCAGTAAATCGTCGGATGAGAGTCACCCTCGGATAAACTCCACTACGTATACCGTAGGCATTAACTTCTATATAGTTGGTTTCACTGGGCCAGACGTCAAAACTTCAATGTTTACATAGTTCACGCAGGGAATCTTCCATTTGTTCGGTGTTATAACATACACTTAGGCCATGGATACACAGTTTCGTATATTATTATAGCTTTTAAGAAACTTTTAATTTTTGTTTAGCAAATGCAGTGGGCCTTTCACAGACGAAATTGGATGTGTGAAATAGCCTACATACCCTAAACGTCTATAATTATACAGGTGTAATTGGCTGCCGGTGACATCGCAAATGAGACAATATTCACCTGTAACGTTAGTGTAAAATGAACGGCAGTGATAGTAAACCCTGGAGTTTTTTATCACAAAAACTGATTGCTCACATAGGGATCATTCTCATATTGGTATAAGGGGTATAACTCTGCTTGCTCTGTAAATTATTCTATTAGTAAGGGTTATCTTTCTTGAAAAGCTTTGCGCATCTGGACTGAGTTTCACTAAAGGTATCTTTTCTGAATAGTTGATGACGCCACTAAATAAAAACATTTCTGTTTCAAACGCGAAGATTAACAAACAAAAAAAAAATTGAGAGGTCAGAAAATGGTTTTTACCTCTTCTTTATTGCATTGTACATCCTCGATATTCCAGATGTTACTATCTGTTGATGTACGTTTCTGGTTGTATCCATCCCTGGAAAGGAGAAAAAACCTTACCTGTAACATGCCTTTACAGAGATTTATTTCGAAGATCACAGAGAGTGACGCTCAACTTCAAACCCATACAATGAACAGTTATTACAATACAATATAATATAATCTATTAAAGTGCTACGTGTCAATTAACATAAAACAACAGTGTAACTGTACAAAATGTTCAAATTTAAAATTGACGCCCAACCTACGTGTGAAGTAAACTTTTTATGTCGTAATTACGACTAAGTATCTCGTAATTACGACTTAGTTGTCTCGTAATTATGACTTACGACATAAAATAAAGTTTATTTCACGTGGCACTAACAGGCTTCCGTATCTAATATACATTTTTGTATGTTACTCCTACACATAGAATTTGGGTAACGAAATTCGTCATTTTTTCGGTGTTGGAGCACGAGCATTTGCAGACTAAAAAATGTATATCACTTCAGACAATACTACCAAGACATTTATAATAAAATCTTTATGAAAACAAAAATGCGTGCGCCTGTGGTTTAATCAGATATATATTTAGACGGAAAGTGTTATTAATCACTAATGGTCACGCTATGTACGTCGTAATATTTCGGGTCACTCCATCCATCAGATAAAACGACTATAAGACATTGGTAGTTTCAATCGTCGTCGTGACACAAGGGCAGGCTGCTTTTCCCTCTACATAATCCAAGGAATAACAGTCTCTTAGAATGGAATTCGGTCCGTTCACAGAGTTTCCAATTTTTGACACAGGGGGGCCAACTCAATGAAAATGAATATTGTCATACATTTTTTTTTGTATTTGGTGGATGGACTGATGGATATACTGTGATGGCAACATCCATTTTCATTGAGTTGGCCCCTGTGATTTTTTGACAATCACAGTTCAGTATACACACAGTGTTTTCAAAAAGTTGTGTTGTGGGGATTTTGTCTTTGTCAAATGTCAAATATTTTTATAATGCAAGGCGTCCGTATCTCAGTCGACTGCCAGTAATGGCTGCACATGCAGTGTAGTAAGAAGTCGCAGAGGATATATCTCTATAGAAACAGAAGCATTTATATAGATTGGAGACTTCTTCATTAATTGTCTTTACTGAAGGCAGAGGGGCTATCGGTTTATAAAATACGCATTTTCTTGGCAATTAATTATTTTAAAGATGCTCCACCGCTGACAAATGGTGTTTTTCACTATCTAAAACAGGAGCAGACGATTTAGTATTTTTCTTCGGTTACAAAAAATACTTACTTTACACCATTATCTCCATTGAAAAGGTCGAGCTCCTAATTTTACTTCAAGTTAAACATTAGAAATCGGTGGCACTATATCCTATATGGAATGAAGTACTGATTGCGCATGCACCAAAGGCAAAATAAATTATTTCAGATTATTTTCTGTGTTAATTAGACATATATATACACGATTAAACACCAATTATTGTTAAAATGATGAATATCATTTATGCTTTGTCGGCGGTGGAGCATCTTTAAAGTATATTAGTTGACAAGTTGACAATGGTGATAAAAATATTCAAAGTTGAACGTTATGATATTTGCAATATGAATATAAAAAATAGATGATAATATAGTACATGTTCCCTCTAAATATCATTATGATTGTGGTTTGTAATGGCCAGTACTTTCCTATAATTTTGTAATTTTGTAACCAGTCGGTCGACCAGGTCACTGACAGGCAGGTATATTTGATTTTGACAATTGAAGTTTGTTAGGGTTTTTTTCCAGAACGTATGGAAGTGATTTTTTTTTCAAATTTGATATATAGTGTAATTCTCCCTAGAGCTTGTAATTAGGAAGTCCGTTAAACCTGCCTATATCATTAGGGTTTTTTTACCTTATATAATTATATTAGACAATTAAAAAAAAAAAAAAAACCCAAAAAAACCCACTAAAAATATAGGCAAGTTTAGCGGACTAATAGTTAGCTTATGCAAGTTGCATTTTGATTCGATCAGAAAACAATTTTAACATGGCGGATAGGTAGCTGTACCTGATGTTGATAATCAAAGTGATTTGTTGCTCTATAGGTATATGGGTATCAAATAATTCAAAGGATGAGGATAAAATGAAATTAAAAGAGAGGAAGAGAAAATTTCCCTTTTTTCCCCGTTGACTGACATAGATCAATTCTATGAATGGGCACCAAGATCTCTTTGGAATCTCTTGTATTTTATCTTTCAAAATTGTGCCCACACCATCTGAAAATTACTTCATTTTATGGAGTATATTGGGATTGGGGGCATCTAGGCACATGCAGGGGTATATATGTCTGTCGTAAAAATAGCGGAGTTGCCAATGTCTTTGAAGAATATTTATGTTTCTAGTAGAAAAATATATATACAGTATATTTGCGGGTACTTACCAAAGGGAAACTTAGTTGCTATTTTTACCACGGACATCTTGGTCACATGCTCCGACAGCATGTCTTTTTATTAAAATCAATGTAGGTGCCAGCCTTGACTTCAGAGGATATTAGTAAAACATTTATTATAAAATCTTAATTAAAACAAAAATGCGTGCCCCTGTGATTTTTGCAACAGTTATAAACTGGGATTCGCCTATATAGGGAAATAGACAAATCTCGGGAAACCAGAAACTTGCAATTACCTAGGCCAAAGCTTCCATACGACATATATTACACATTAAAGACATGCTAATTGGGCAAAAAAACATGTCTGTTTATGGTTACATTGGCAAAAAAAATAGGGTCATGTTTCTTTCACACTAAAATAATGGCCGGAACCGAAGTCTGAGATAGAAATCCCAACTTTTAAAAGAAAAGCAGATCTAGAAAAGTGGAAAAAATTAGGGTCGGGTGTAAAAAATTAGGGTCGGTCGGGTAAACCTAAAAGAGTAGAGTGGCAATAAGGGAGATAACTCATTGTAAGCATCAAGTTACTTTCTCACCTGCAAATCTTACTCTTACAAACGCTTAACAATAGCTCAAGGGGTCGTTGTAGTTCAACTTACGAAATTGATTTTAAACATGTAGCCCTTTTCGTAAAAATAGTGAAAATAGATAATTGAACGTCTCCATTGATCTTAAACGAAAGTGGAACAACCAATTCCCTATTTCACCCTGGTAAATACTTCCCAATATCGGGAAACACAATACCGGAAGTACTCATGACGTCATTGTTCCCAAACATTATCATAACACAAAATCGATTGCCAGCCATATTGGTGGTTTTAAGAGATTAGCAGGACAAACAAGAGACGTTTTTGTTGTAAATAACCCCTTTTCGCCACACATGAAGGGGCAGTAAGATGGAGAAGATACATTTAGTGTTATTTCTCGTGCTGTTCGTTGGACATGTGTATTCTATGTCAGGTAAGTTGGCCGTCGTTGTCGAGACAGGTGCGTCCATTATTACTCCATATAATATGTGAGGGGATGGACCTATTTTCGGTGTCATACATTTGTCGAGTTCTATCTCAATGACGTAAACAAAATGACCATGTGTTTGACGTATATCAAACTTACTATATAAACAATTAACATGTGGTATTTTATGTATTTGATTACCTCTAAATTATATTCAAATTTCGTGATCAATAATATATATGTATAAGCAGAATGAGAAGAACTCTTTTGAGTTGGACATAGATTCCCACTTCTAGACGCAAAGATGAACCCCCTCAGATGATCCCATGTCTATTTAGATTAAATATCACAATTTCATTAACTTTATATAGCCCTTAAAAGAGGTTTTCAACATTTCAAGATAATTTTCTTATTATTCACCTAAAAGGATGTTCTTACAAACTCATGTAGTGAACAGAAATATACTGATATTATAGTAGGAATTGAGTTGTGTCAAGATATCTTTTAACATAATAAAGATATTTGCTGGGTTTTATATTTGATATTAAATACATACTGTATATTATTTATATGTGTGGTGTTTTAATAAACAAGAATTACTAATTTACCATTGACAATTTTTGTTAATTTGATTTAAAACTTGCGAAGCATAATGTATCCAAACAAAAGAGCTATATTCTTTGTTGTGTTTCTGTCCTTATTTGTCATATATAACATGATCGCGATACTAAGGCCAAAGGAATTCTAGAGAATCACTATAAAACAGTTCCTTATTTTGATTCTGAAGTTATTCAGCATATCAATAAACTATGATTATTCGTTCTAGAGTAAATTATGTTTCAGAGGAAAAGGTTACTATAATATCTAATTGTAACAATTTATTTTCAATGTTTATTGGCTCAGCCTCTGTCTCTCTATCCGGTGTTTTTCCTGGGTATTTTGGGAAATTGCCACAGGCACCTGGTGAAAATTGGGATTTTTTTTGCGATAAAAGTAGGAAATGAAAAATTAAAACGGTGTTTATGGAAATTTTGGAAAAGGTAGAAATAGAAAATTATGCTTCTCTAAGAATCAAGTGTAAGAATAGATAATAAAATACGACATTCAGACTTGGGATTTCCGTAATTTTTTAGTATCGTCGCACAAAATAGGCGTCAACTCACTGATTTGGGAAATTTAGACACAGATTTGGGAAAAAATAGCAAGAAATACAATTGGGAATGGGGCCTTATTTCGGCCCCAAATATATAGGCAGGAAAAACACTGCTATCTATATATATATATTCTTGTGTCTTGTATTAACACAATCTTAATGTATACACGTCGAATATTAAAATAAACAAATATTTTTCTTCAAAAATATATATCTGTCATCAACATTGTAGTTGTTTAAAATTAAAATTTGAATGAATCTTTAAATACCTAAATGATAAAATGGAACTGAAATGGTGTACGCATGGATGATGGTCTTGAATTACACTTATAAATTAATAGCCAACCCAATATAATTGTATAGCAGTATATAAGTCTTTGTCAGAAATTGAGACACATTTGTAACACAAACAGTACCATGACCATTGTGATTTGACCTTTATTGTGAATCTCTACAGATGATAATTATCCTGTCAAATGTTACAAGAAAAAACCTATACAAAATGGATTTTGCCAGTACGCTAATTGTTGTTCTATGTGGCCTGGAATAGAGTTTCAAAGAAGACCAAAGGCTCAATCAATACTTCCAATTAGTTATGATGGGCTTCTGAAATTGGTTACAGTCATGCAATGGAATGAAAACACTTGGAAATCTAAAAGTAATATCCGGCAGTTCTATACATGTACTTGTATATATGATAACTGATAGCTGGTTATATCAATAATAGATGACCTTGTTTTATTTTGACTTACGTTTTCATTGATATTTAGTTTATTTACTAGTATATATTGATATTTAGTAGAATATATAAACATAAGATTGCTGCAGATTTTCTTGGCAGGTCTTTTTTTTTTTTTTTTTTTTTCAAAGGTCATTATCAATGTAATCATTATTGAAGGTTAATCTATGAAGGATATATTATATTAACTTGGATTCACCTTGGGATTCAGTTTTGGTTTCCATGAAAACTAGGAAATAATATTTCTTTGGTTGATTTAATGCAAGGATTATTATATAAATGGTGCAAATCTTGATCTAATAGTGTATTAATTAATTTACTTATATTTAATTCCTATAACAGCTTTACAAAGTTATAGTGTGCTTGTGGTGAAACACAGGACAATACAGATCCACACCTTAGTTATAAATGATGATGACACATCTTGCCCATCTGTATATATTTTACAATTGTCTTGACATTTACCTGTACAGGTGCAAATTACATATGCTTCAAATTTATACCTTCTGTCCTGTTGTCGTCTAATGTTGTTGTCATTAGTTGAGAAGTTGAAGACAATATATGTATATATCTAAAAACAAGTTGTACGTGTTCTTCCTTTTTCCTTCATTGCAGTCAACAGGATTTAAAGCTCCTATTGATTAACCTCTCTAGATCTGGCTAGATCTGTTGTACTAGACTAAGTCTGCAGATAGCCATGCATTTTGACCTACTTTTTTGTAACAAATAACATTAACATTTTGATCTTTAATTTGCTAGAAACAATTAATACCTGGTGGCTATCTAGTGAAAATTTCTAAATGATAACGAAATAGACAAACAAAAAGTTTGAGCAACTTAAATTCACACAAACAAATTAAATATGAAAACCATATTCTAAAGTGGATCGTTTTTTTTTATTCAGATCTAGATTAATATTGTTTCCAAATTTTCACTGTCAATCTGCAAGGGCCCTTTCAAACCATTTTTCGAATTCTTAAGAATTTTCTTGGAAAAACTTTCTCTTTGCAACAACAGCAGGTATTACATACCTTAATTGCTGTCAATTAAACACCAGCTGCTATAGACCATTTATTTTTGTTGATGTATATATTGAGTTTTTTTTTTAAAGTTGCAGAATTAGTTGGTTAATTTATCACAACTGTATGTCAAGTGTTATTTTACACCTGATTTTTAGAACAGGTATAGGATCCCTGGGGTGGAGACAGCAGTCTTTGACACCTATATACTTGTATATTAGTTACATTTCCTGGTCATTACAGGTATAGTTACATTTCCTGGTCATTATTATTACAGGTATCACTGCATGCTGTAAGGCTTTTAGGGGTCTCCAACCCACGGTGCCAAACCCACCTACCCATAAATTCACACCCAGTTAGCTAGTACAGGTGTTTCTGTATAGTGACCCCCCTGGGGGTCAGACAAATCCAGATACATGATAACTCACATCCAGTTATTTAGCTAATTCATGTTTCTTTATGTATAAGCAACCCCTGGCCATGGGGTCAAAGCAATTCATTAATTTACACCATTAATATTTAGCTCACACCCAATTTACCTATACAGGTTTTGTCTGTGTATGTATTCTTGACAATCACATGGGGTCAGGAATTTCATACAGCAGCTTAATCCCACACCTGTATCTACAGTGATACACATCAGTGAAAAATCCCCGGGGGGGTACAGACAAGCTAGGTTGTGTTAACCTGTAAGTAATATCTGCCGTAGCATTAAAATTTTACTGTGTACCTGTCTGGGCCATTGATCATGTGACATATATCTTTTGTTATTAACATATTTATATCCCTAAGCTTATATTATAATGCCAAGTTTTAGGTTCACATGCATATCATACAGAGCAGTTGCATTGCTATAGATACGAAATGTAGATTGATGATTTTTCTTTGCACACTAGTACTATGTATGTTCTTGGACAGGTCAAATTAAGGGTTTTATATCCAGTGGTAGAATATAAATTTAATGTTTAATATTTCAACATACAGTAACCAATTATAATTGGTTATTTGAGGTCTCTACATGTGTATGATGAACAAAGTATAAAATCTTATGGTATACATTCAGATGTTTATATGTCTAAGATCACTTGATCTAGCTATATAGTAGATGTTTAGGTATTTTACCAATTTGCTCTCAGCAGGGCCCTACTATAGATGGTACAGTTGCTGGCCTCCCTATTTCTGACACCAGCACATAACCAGCTGGGTTACCTGGGGTCAACCCAGCACAATCTGTACATGACTAGTAAGGTGTGAACTGGTATAACAATGCTTCCACAATTACTCCATCACTTAATGTAGTGTTGATTACCTGGGTGTTTACTACTGGAGCTCACACCTAATCCTAGTCAATACTGATAACATATGTTGTTAATTAACAGTCAGGTGATGACCAGTTTCACAGAGGTCAGAGAATGACCAATCCATGGGAATTAAGGTCATTTAAGGTCATTTAAGACTGCATGCACCACCATGATGACCCCAAGTTTTTTATAAAAAAAATTAAGTTGAACTTAATTCTGGATGATCTCCTCTTGTAGTTGGAAACTTTAGCTAAAATCCCAAAATGTCATATAGAAGTTGGAAAAATTATCAAAAAACCAGAAAAAAAGATGATTGTTAATTCTAATATTCTAGAAACTGGTGACCAATATCTAGGTCTATATAAGTCAGTCTAGGTTGTATTATATATATGTAGCCAATTAAGGGTTATGTAATTGTAAAGGTATATATATGTATTAGATATAATATATCTAAAATGAATGATAGTACGTATTGCACTAACCAGCCTCTCAAACTCCTGACATAAAAGTTGAGAAAGTACTCTGAATTAATCCAGTCCACCTCCCCCTCAAATTTAATTATGCAGCCTTATTGGTATAACCACATCCTCATCTGGGGGTGTTTGTAGACCACAACTTAACTCATCTATACAGTTATCTTTATTATTAGTGTTAGTTATAATACCAGATAGCCATGGTCAATATCTGATCTTGTCTAAGGTTTTCATGTCCACAGTACAGCTGTTGTACGTATGTATACTGTACTAATGATTTTTATATTATTTTTGCCCTTGAATGTTTTGCAAGTACATATTTTAGGCCGTGAAATTCTAAGTAATGTTCTTAAAGTTTTGAAGTATTAAAATATCAATTCTTCAAGCACAATTGATGAATGTAGAAATATAGTTAATTGACAAATTCTTGAAATAAATTATCAAGATTTGAAAATTATTTTAAGGCTTAAAAATTCCTGGCGTTGATTGATAGTTAATGATATAAGTTAGATTGGCTACAGGTTTCTATAAACAAATTCTGCAATAAAATTGGTTTGTAGAATTTAGATAACTGTTTTAAACAAGGAGGAGATCATTTACCTATATATAGCTATAGTACATCAGTATTTTTCGACCTTATAATTATAAGCATTCAGGGCACTTAAAATTGCTTGTAAACATGAAAGCGCACTTAATAGGACAAAAGAACTAAACTTTGACAAAATTATAGTAAAATTAATTTGCAAAGTCAAATTGAGTTCTCAAAAAGGAAGAAGGGCGTTTATAGGTATGGGTGGTGGCTTATTGGGTCGAAAATGGTACCAGTAACTCACAGCTGAGAATTCTTATAGATGTAGCAGGGTGGTGTTGTGGCCAGTTTTGTGTGTTAGAGGTGAGACTTCATCCTCAGTACCTGTAGTGCCCTCTAGGCTGCAGACACAGTCATGATCAGTATTACTAGATGGAAGATGTCATTTATACCAGAGAAATAATGTTGGTCTGTCAGGTTCAGCCCTAACTCCAGGCTAGCTATATACTAACCTCATTAATAGTTCTTGTCACTGGGATGAGGGAGATAGGATTGGTACATGTAGGTGTACAATTCTAACACATATAAAGTTCACCAAGTGTCTTTCAGGCATTAAATATATCTTTCAGTATTAAAAACTTTGAATAAAATGCAGATTTGAGCTCTACACGAAATACTGAATTTTCCCATTGAATCGTACAATTAAAAATCATATGCGGGCGCTGTTTGAATAATAAGTATTAGAACATGACACAAGAAAGGGGTGAGTCATCTTATATTTAGATTAATGTGAGGGGAATACCCACATGTACAAAACTAAAGAAATTAAAAATTTTATTAAAAAAAATTAGATCTCTATTTTTTTCATATTTAGAGTTACTGTATTCAACCTAATTAAAAGCGCCCTCGTCCCCAAGAGAGCTCCTCTCCCTATTTGATGCCTCATTTTCACTTACCTCAAATTAAACCAATTGTTTCTTTGATTTCTTCTGCAAATTGATTTATGGCTAACTTTGTGCAATAATTTCATGAAAGATTTATCCTTCGTTCTATTACGAACCCCATTATTTTAATTTCCAATTTTAAATTTTTTGATGTGATGTATACATATATATCTATTATAAAAGAGACAGTACATTGCATTACATATTTCATACTGCTTCAAACTTATAATTATTTGGACAGTGATTCATTGATGAGCATGCATGGGGTAAGGTTAATTTCACAATAAAACAGAGAAAGTCTGTTAAGTTGGGTAACTGCTGGGGTACAATTTCTTATTCTGTGTGGTATTACTGTTTAATGCATGTAGGCCAGTAAAAAATAATGAGATGAGTTTCCTCCTATAACAATGTATCTATATGGACATTAGGTAAGGGGATACCATAAAACAGTTTTCTCTTTACCTGCTTTGTGTTAGTGTTTACACTTGTGATGTCTTTTTTGAAATCTTAAACGGCAAGTATGGTATTGGTGACTCTTGTTCATATATGGAGCTATAGATGACTAATTTCCTGTGTATGGACAGTACAGTATATTGCCATTGGTGGTATATCTGAAGTGACCGAGTGGTTAAGGTGCTCTGTAGCATTCTGTCACAACTAAAATAAGGGAATAAGTAGCCTTTTTGATCCACATCTTGACCATATGTAAAATTTTCTGTCAAAATTTCCACATTTTCATAATTTATGAATATTTTGGATGGTTACCATGGCAATTTTTTACAGCTGAAAAATTAGAAAACAGTCATTGTAGTAGAGTCAAGAATGTTCTCAATATTTAAAAGACAACAAATTAATAACTAAATAACAGTTTTTAATAATTCATTGATTTAGGGGCCAAAAAGGGTCCAAACCATATACTATAGTACTTTGAGCTGTTCTCACCAGTACCATTTCTATAAACATTTAATTGGCAATCAATTGTAAGTCCGAAGTTCTACAAGGTAAATTTCAGGAACTTTATGGCATGACAATGACTTTGTTGTAATTACAATGACTTTGTTGTAATTACAAAGACATATTTTGTCGCACCCCATTGAATATATTCTTAGAGGAATTGCTCCATACAAGCATGGTTATCATAAAAGCGCAATCCAATCCCTATATATATTTACACTCATACAACTTTTTTTATTGATATTTCATGCAATAAAATCATCACTTGAATGTGACGTAATTATTCAATAAAAGTCGGTCAAAAGTGGGAGGAGCTTACTCAATTTAACAGCGAATGATGACTCTTTACGTAAGGTAGAATTATTCATCCGCGACGACAAAAAAGTTCAATATTTTATTGTAAAATAAACATGACAAACAAAGTAAATTCCAGAGAATTTTTTTTTTCATCAGATCAGAACTTTAGATATATATTCAATTTTGCTAAAAGTTAATATAAAGCGTATTAACATAAAGAATTTGTACTCTGTCACATGTGTGAACTTGGTGACCGTTTTTGTGCAGCGAGGCGAAGCTGATGCACGCTTACATTCGGAGTTTGCCGAAGTTGTCAAAACACTGGTGTTCAAGTAGGCCTATATATATATATATATATATATATATATAGCTAGCTCAACGTGTTTGAGATTGTCGTCTCACTTGACAATATTATATCCTTGGGAGCCATGTGATTATATAATCTACGCTTAGATCCATTGCCATCTACAGACGGAACAAAGTCACTTGTGTTCGATTGGTACAATGTATTTGTGGTGATGTGTAACTGTCAACACGTGGATTACTAGCAGTGCGTGTTTTATAATACACATGATTAAATTCTCAAAGACAAGAGGGTATGTTTATAACTGACCTCTGTCAGAGGGTCTCACGCCCGTCCACCCCAAAGACTTGATCGTAGGACGAACACAGACACAGAGGTAATGTTTATATTTGACGGCACTGCACATCGCCCCGGTCGGAATATTTTTCCTGTTTCTTTATACAATTGTTAATAAGAAAATGTTGGTATCATATATGAATATAAAACATATATGTATTGTTTATATTTTTCCGAAATGCTATGAAAAACAACAATATACACGTCATGTTGCGTCAAAATTGAAACAAAGCCATGTGTTTCTTTATAAAAAAGTAGTCCCTTTAAGTTGTATAGAACATTTTCATACGCAAGTTCAAAGTTCAATGTTACCATGCTGTTATGGTAAACAAAATCGACTAGTATTTGCGTATAGTGAACAAGCCTAGCAAGTGTAAATATATATATAACAGGCATTTTAGGGGGACTGTTTGGTTTCCTTGGATACTAAAATTGTTGTTGGACTACCACTGTCATGATGGCCATATACTGTCACCTTCAGACCATATCATGCATCCTCTTCGACGGTTTATTGACCCTCTGTGTAGTTTTCACCACGCAAGTAAAAAGCCTCTTTTGTGAGTATAAGGTAACTATAAAGATATAACAGAGTGATTAATACTAGGGTACGTATATAGATACCGGAAAGACAATATTGCCCCCCTCTTCCTGCCTTCCTGGAAACTTTGTTTTATCCATAGAGGTAGAGTTTCAGGAGAAAACTGTTGTCTGAACAACTCTATCTGGTATAATGAATTATCATCCTGAGACATATTTCAAGAACTGTTCAAGGTCATTTGATGTGTGACAAATCATTCTGAAAAGAGACAGAAATACCAATGAATATCTCATAGGAGATGGCAGCATTCTTAAAGGTGTAGAAACTAAAATTGAAGTATATCACAGAAGGGAAAGTCTAAGTGAAAATCACACCCTCTCACCAAGTGCCAAGGCGATTATATATAATTACTGAACTGTTCTTTTTATGTTCAGTCCTGATCATGATCTGGGAATTACAACGGTGTTTCTTGGCCTTGTTAAATGACAACGTTTCACTGCAGATGACTGTTTTATATACACAGTCACAAGTAATCAATAGTAAAAGGAGATGTAGGTCATCATTGAAGAACTAGAAGGTCGATAGTCACATAAATTATTAACTGTACCAGGGATGTGATGTAAGATCAATGATGAACATTGTAGATGTGTAATCTATAACATGAGTCCGACTCAGGAAACCTTAAATTTATTACTGTTATTTTTCTATACAGTTTGTAATTCACGGAGGTTTTAATTTCAAGGATTCATGCAAATTCGTGAAAGTAATTGTACATGCACTATGTGAAATATTTCAAAAATCATATTACAACCTGTCACATGAAATGATGCTTTCAAGGTTACTATGATGATTCGTGAAAATAAACCACAACAAATGAGCTCCAAACAGCCAATAAATTTCACATCTAAACAGTTTATATGTTAATTTGCTCTAAACTTTTTGCCTTTGTATATTAGTATAACCGTAGGGTTTAGAGTCGGTAGGGGTACCCCGGTGACCTCCCCATCCTTCATCCCCTTTTGATTGAAATAATAACTTTAAAAGGCAAGCAAATTTGTTTGCAATCATATTTGCGAAGCAAGTTTGATTGAAGATTAAACGTTCATTTCTGGCTAAGCATTTTTTTTATGCTTATTGTTAATGGTTGTTAAAACACTTTATTTCTATTACATTGAAACATCTGAATCAATCAAATATGTGAAAGTCTTGTATTGTTATCAACAGAAGTCTATATAAAAAAATTGGTACATATTCCAAATCAAGGCAAATCTAATAAAACTCCAAAAAATGTATTTCAAGGCATCCAATATTTAAAATATCAAATAGTATAAATATCCCTTCCGAAATATTATACTTGAATTATTTGAAGTTCAGAGCTCGAGGATTTCTTTGAAACTTAATTATCAATAGATTCAATATCTAAAGCCCAATTGTCTCTCTTAATACTCCAAGGATTTGTATACCATTATAGGGGCTTTCTTGAAGTCTGTTACCATTAAATTAGGTTTTCTTTTTGAAATATATATATATATACATGTACATTGTAAAGAAAAATCTAATATTCCTTGAAGTGTTTCATGCCAGTTTATATGCAGGGACAAAGCTTAAGGGTATAGGTGTATAAAAGTATGTAAATTTTCAGTGTCGGCCGAGACAGAAATCTCTGCTGCCATTCAAATTTGAGATAAAAGTGAAATTTAAATTCTTGGAATATGTCGGATGGGTTTCTTGGTGCCGTACAGAGTTTGCCCATCTGACTTTTTATGAGTTGTGACGCACAAAACCTATATACATATATTTTCACACCATCATCAAATAATGTGATTATCAACCAGCCGACACGTTACAAATTGTGATATGCATAAAATTTACACATGTCTTAGAGTGTGATATTCAGAGCTTATATAATGACCAGATCTTATATACACTATACAAAATAAGGATGATCAAGGGATCGTCTTTTGGTTCAATTTGGTAGTTTACTTACTGCTAAAAATTAATTGATGTGTTTTGATTTTTGCAGATTTTTTGTATTATAAGCGTGAATGCTGCTGAGACAATATGGCTCAAAAGATTTCACTCTTTTAACTTTAATCATTATGAAATCATGTTTTGTTCAGATACTATCCACTGCATGTGGGCAATGAACTCGTGTCTTTAAACATGGTTAGGAATTGTAAAGCACCAACCACACACCTAAATATATCTTTATTTGTCATCATCAAAGTTTTCACTTTTTCTTTTTTCTTTTTTTTAAATTTTTTTTTTTATTTTCAACAACTCATTAATTACTATGGCATTTTAGAAATTCACAATTGCTTTTGAGAGCATTAATTATTGTTTTGCTGAGTTCAGAAGTGCGTATACTCACAGCTTCAATATGAGGTTGAGGACTTGGGTCACCACCAGTCATCAATATCACCACCCAATGATATATTTTGTGATTCTTTCTGCTATTGACTGTCAATTCCCTACATTCTATATGGCTACTCACTGAACAGCAGATTAGCAAATAGCACACCCCACTCAACACTATACTGACAAAATTAAGGCAAAGTTTTCAGTCTAGCTACATTACTAAAGTATTTGGAAATCTTGAAAAGATTTCCTAACCTACCTATCAATTTTCTAAAATTCTTAGAAAAAGTCGTATGAAAATTTCTATTTTTTGTTAGGCCCACCAACACAATGTGACCATTAACAGACTTCTCCACTAATAGGTTAGCACCTGTAATGTATCTATCAACGTGATAGTCAATCTTAACATCAGTCTCGTAACATCAATACCTAAAATTTCTTGTTAAACTTGTATCTGTGGACTTATTTAAAATGTGTTTTTCCTTTTCAAATACCAGCCTGCAGGCCTTGAAATCACAGTTTGGAAATGAATTTTTTGTACAGCACATCAACAACAGATTCAGTTTTCTAAAGGAGTGAATATATTATCATGTTTTTACAGCGGAATCTAGTTACCATCTTCCCCAGTTGGCTACTATAACATTTGTTCTGGACAGTATCTGATGTGCAGTCATTGCAGCGAAAACAAACAATGGGTGGTTGCCATTGTCTTAATCTTAATAAAGTAAAAAAAAACATAATCATGTATTGGTTTTGGAGTCACGAAACCCATTTTTCTTAAACCATTATCCTTTATTTCAGCTTTCATAGGAAACTTTTGGAAAATATTTGTTTCAAAAAGCTTTTCTATGCTGTTCTATGTCCATTTCTATATTTAAATAACATTATAGTCTATTCAAAAATTGATATATGGCAATGCAGTATTTGAAAAGTCACATTGAATAGGTCAAATGTCCAAATTCTTTTAACAATTAATACATTAGTATTATCATGTTACAGAAAAAAACCACATATTTCCCTAATATTTATTTTTTTCTTTTTTTTTTATTTTTTTGCGCAAACTAAATTCAATCTAAAAGCATATATATAGCTATAGGACCATACTGAACAAAGTTTATTTTAGTGATACAGGTAATCAATGAAAAATTCTCAAGGTTCATAATAAAAACTTGCGTAGGAGTTTAAGGAATAACATTGATGTGATGGAATTTGGTATCAATGGCTAATTAAAACCAATTAAAGTCTGTTATGGGAGTCTGTTAGTGGAGAGTAGAAATGCACTAGTGCAGCCATCAAACTTGATTGAAGATTAAATTTAATCTGCTAAAGCTTCTCTTGAAAAATTATGTTTTTGAAAAGGAAGGAGCTATGTTTGGATCCCTTTTAAATTCCTTGTTATGTTATGACATTTCCTAGAATTAATGAATTTCCTAATTTATTTGGAAAATATAAATGTTTATCACCTGTTTTAATTAAAAAGATTTAAAATATGACTTTAATTGCAATAGACAACTTTATGTTTTTTTGGAATGTTCCATCTTCCTTATCTTTTAGAATATTAGCAATTATACATTTCAAACCAGCTACAGCCGACCATATTTATGTGATGACAAATTATATAAGGACGTAGGTGCAATAAACATGAACGAATCTATAAACAGGAGTTGATTTTGCTCCATAGTATATTCAAGACAAAAACATGGTAAACAAGTGTTATAACAAACAATCTAGAATAAACCAATTTTGTTAGTCTCCTCAATGCCAATATACTCACTACCTGGGAAAGGGTATTTATATTACCTGTTGCCCAAATCCCTTTGCAAAATCTTTTAATACATCTGACATTACAATATTTTGAAAATGAAAATAAGAGTTCCAATATAATACCCGGTATACACTTTACATGAAATGCAGTGTTACTTTTACAGTCTAGACAGTTCGGACACATCACAGTAATAGTATATGTTCACCACGGAAACAGGAGGATAATAATTATAAAGCCACATATGTACATCTAGACAATTAATATAGACAGCAACAAATAAATTATCCAGAAAAGTAAAGCGCTACACCACTCCCACAAACCATAAGATAGATGTATGTACTATGTAAACCTGGAAGATCTTAGCTCATAAAGTCACCTCTAAAAATCAAAACAAATGTGAATTTCAAAAAAAAAAAATAGTAAAAATATAAATAAGTATTTA
>SAYR01017816.1:4358237-4381104 GCA_004382745.1 Argopecten irradians irradians
AAAAGTATGTAAATTTTCAGTGTCGGCCGAGACAGAAATCTCTGCTGCCATTCAAATTTGAGATAAAAGTGAAATTTAAATTCTTGGAATATGTCGGATGGGTTTCTTGGTGCCGTACAGAGTTTGCCCATCTGACTTTTTATGAGTTGTGACGCACAAAACCTATATACATATATTTTCACACCATCATCAAATAATGTGATAATCAACCAGTCGACATGTTACAAATTGTGATATGCATAAAATTTACACATGTCTTAGAGTGTGATATTCAGAGCTTATATAATGACCAGATCTTATATACATTATACAAAATAAGGATGATCAAGGGATCATCTTTTGGTTCAATTTGGTAGTTTACTCACTGCTAAAAATTAATTGATGTGTTTTGATTTTTGCAGATTTTTTGTATTATAAGCGTGCATGCTGCTGTGACAATATGGCTCAAAAGATTTCACTCTTTTAACTTTAATCATTATGAAATCATGTTTTGTTCAGATACTATCCACCGCATGTGGGCAATGAACTCGTGTCTTTAAACATGGTTAGGAATTGTAAAGCACCAACCACACACCTAAATATATCTTTATTTGTCATCATCAAAGTTTTCACTTTTTCTTTTTTCTTTTTTTTAAATTTTTTTTTTTATTTTCAACAACTCATTAATTACTATGGCATTTTAGAAATTCACAATTGCTTTTGAGAGCATTAATTATTGTTTTGCTGAGTTCAGAAGTGCGTATACTCACAGCTTCAATATGAGGTTGAGGACTTGGGTCACCACCAGTCATCAATATCACCACCCAATGATATATTTTGTGATTCTTTCTGCTATTGATAAATACATATTTATATTTTATATTTTTTTTTTTGAAATTCACATTTGCTTTGATTTTTAGAGGTGACTTTATAGCTAGATCTTCCAGGTTACATAGTACATACATCTATTTATGGTTTTGTGGGAGTGGTGTAGCGCTTTACTTTCTGGATAATTTATTTGTTGCTGTCTATATAATTGTCTAGATGTACATATGTGGCTTATAATTATTATCCTTCCTGTTTCCGTGGTGAACATATACTATTACTGTGATGTGTCCGAACTGTCTAGACTGATAAAGTACACTGCATTTCATGTAAAGTGTATACCGGGTATTATATTGACTTCTTATTTTCATTTCAAAATATTGTAATGTCAGATGTATTAAAGATTTTGCAAAGGGATTTGGGCAACAGGTAATATAAATACCCTTTCCCAGGTAGTGAGTATATTGGCATTGAGGAGACTAACAAAATTGTTATTCTAGATTGTTATGTATACACTTGTTTACCATGTTTTTGTCTTGAATATACTATGGAGCAAAATCAAACTCCTGTTTATAGATTGTTCATGTTTATTGCACCTACGTCCTTATATAATTTGTCATCACATAAATATGGTCGCTGTACTGTTTGAAATGTATAATTGCTATATTCTAAAGATAAGGAAGATGGAACATTCCATAAAAACATAAAGTTGTCTATTGCAATTAAAGTCATATTTTTAATCTTTTTAATTAAAACAAGTGATAAACATTTATATTTCCAATAAATTAGGAAATTCATTAATTCTAGGAGAATGTCATAACATAACAAAGAATTTAAAAGGGATCCAACATAGCTCCTTCCTTTTCAAAAACATAATTTTTCAAGAGAAGCTTTAGCAGATTAAATTTAATCTAATCAAAGTTTGATGGCTGCACTAGTGCATTTCTACTCTCCCATAACAGACTCCCATAACAGACTTTATTGGTTTTAATTAGCCATGATACCAAATTCCATCACATCAATGTTATTCTTAAACTCCTACGCAAGTTTTAATATGAACCCTTGAGAATTTTCATTGATTACCCTGTATCCTAAAATAAACTTGTTCATGGTCCTATAGCTATATATATAGCTTTAGATGGAATTTAGTGCAAAAATAAAAAAAAAAAAAGGAAAAAAAATAAATATTAGGGAAATAAAATGTTGGTTTTTTTCTGTAACTGAAATACTAATGTATTAATTGTTAAAAGAAATTTGGACATTTGACCTATTCAAGGTGGATTTTCAAATACTGCATTGTATATATCAAATTTTTGAATAAAGACTAATAATGTTTTAAATATGAAAATGGACATAGAAAGCATTTTTGACAAATATTTTTCCAAAGTTTCTATGAAAGCTGAAAAAGAAATAAATGTTTAAGAAAATGTTCGTATTCAAACCAATACTGCTTATTTTTTTTTACTTTATTAAGATTAAGACATTAATGGCACCAAACCATTGTTGTTTTCCCTGAATGATTGCACATCAGATACTGTCCAGAACAAATGTACGGTACCACTGGGGAAGATGGTATCGATTCCGCTGTAAAAACATGATAATATATTCCTTTAGAAACTGAATCTGTTGTTGATGTGCTGTACAAAAAGATTCCATTTCCCAACTGTGATTCAAGGCCTGCAGCTGGTATTTGAAAGGAAAAACACATTTTAAAGTCCACAGATAAATTTAACAAGAAATCTTAGGTATTGATGTACGAAGACTGATGTTAAGATTACTATCAGTTGATAGATACATTACCAGGTGCTACCATATGTTTGGGAGAAGTCTGTTAATGTCACATTGTGTTTGTGGGCCTAACAAAAATAGAAATTTTCATACGACTTTTTCTAAGATTTTAGAAATTGATAGGTAGTTAGGAAATCTTTTAAGATTTCAAATAGCTTTAGTAATGTAGCTAGACTGAAAACTTTGCCTTAATTTTGTCAGTATAGTGTTGAGTGGGGTGTGCTATTTGCTATCTGCTTCAGTGAGATAGCACTATAGAATGTAGGGAATTGACAGGAACCATATCTTGTAAAACACAAAGACTCCCTGTAAGTAACATACAAAGAGGCCATACATTAAGTACCATTCTTACTTGCATGTTGATATCAAGTTTGGATTCTAATCCTAATTAAGAGCCAGGGTCATTTAAGGATGTACCAGTAGGTGGACCACCGACCATGCCAGCAGTCAGTACCTGGCAAAACCTCTACATGGGACTCATATTCCGTCTTTGTATATTATAGAGTAAGCTCCCTTGCTGGTAGGTATCAATATTGTTACGTCATTATTTTGTGAGCGCAATTCATGTTGTTTTCTCCCAAATGTATGACGTTACGCTCGTAAACACATGACGTCACGATCAATACCTACCCGCAAGGACAGATAAATCTGTAATAAGCAAATGCAGAATATATTGGGAATTGGGAGATTGAGGGTTATGTTAATTAGGACATCTAAAACAACACAGAACCTGATAGGAAATTTATTGATGATGATGAGTATCTAATGTACAACTAATTACTATAACTTTATAATCTAGTGTTTATAAACTGATTTGTCTAATAATTTGTGAAAATAAGATTTGTTTGTTTTGAGATTGTTAACCACATAGACAGCTCCTGACAAGAGTATGAATGATTGAAAGCGTAATTAATAATGATTTGGTAGGCGTTTTATAAACATTTTACCTATAAACTTGTCATGTATTGGCCCTTCTTACTGTTTCTAGTTTACAGAAATAGACATTGTATCAACATTTTATTGTCACTTTATAGACATTTATTTGATTTCCTCCGTCAACATGTGGGAGCTGATTATTATTACCAGTTATTCTAATTAGAAGGATTTCATGAATTGATGTTTTTTGGTTATCAACTTCTGAGATATTAACTTTCGTAATAGATTGCTCCTACATACCTATAGTGGCTCTAAATTTGTCTTTCATAATCAACTAGCATTGTAACTATGTATTAAAAGCTAAGGTATGAGGGCGGTCCTTGTAAGGTTCGTGTAGTGTATTTATCTAGCTCATCAGACAATTTATGTTGCTCCTGTATGAGGTTCAGCAGTCATTTTGGTATGAAAGGAATTTAATATTGTTAAGGTTTTTTTAGAAAATTTTTACCTGGCAGATAACATGTAGCCAACTTTATACATCTGTGTCTGAACTAAGCAATTTAAACTGTCTTACAAGAAAATCTGTTGTTATCCAGATAGAGTGAGATATTTAAACCGTCCTACCAGAGAACCTGTTGTATAACATCTATATTGCCATTCAGGTGCATTGATCCAAGTCTAAATTTGTCTGTTTACATGGGCTAGGGTCATTGCACACAAATCAAAGTTTCCACAGAACATTGGATCATATTTCTGTTTGACAGTTACAAGGACATATACCCATGTATTTATTCTTTATATAATGTTGACAGAATGACATGACTGTGTATCATTAGAGCCCAGGGATCCCCATTTATATAGCTTTATAGTAGACTTAATATAATGAAGACCAGCCTATTCTTAGTTATATACATACTGAATGATACTTTACTTTTCAGTGTCATTATAGTAATTATATAGAATTCAATCAGTTAATGAGCTTAAATCTAAACAATAGGTTAATTCTTTTAGTAAAAAGATTCCTAAAGTACTGTATACTGCAATAAAATGTCATTAATTTTAATTGAATTTATATTCAATCAAGTGATGTTTTTCAATTTTAAATATTGCACGAGATTGTTTTCAAGTTTAGATGCATGTTCTTTGTTGTCTCATCCAATTTTACCATTACTTGGCTGACAATAAAACCATGGTATTCTATTTGATGTAAAGTTATATTTCATAGAAATGAACACATTTCAGACCAATTTTGTAAGTCATAACAAAAACCAAAACATGCACTAAACAGACTCGAGTCAAGTTTGGATTAAGGTAGACAGTTTAGTCTGTTATTTTCAATTTCACATTGACATCACATTATTTTCATATTAGAAATAACACCGTGAATATATATTTTCTAAGCAGAATTTATTACACGGGCAAGTCAATGAATATCCTAGCATTTACAATTAAAAAAATATTTGATCAAAGTATATTTATTGTGAAAGATTATTGTCACAAATGGTCTTTCTTGTTTATATTGAAGGGTGTTTCTTTTCAGTTTCTGAATTTACCAAAATTTATCTGTGTCACGAAAGTTAGCAGTCATAGTAAAAAGTAATAGTTTGCTCATACGATAAATAACCAAAGTCCATAACTAACATGTACTTGTTGTATATATGTTACAGAGCCCAACATGTATGACCCGGTGATTGTTTCCCAGCGGACAAACAGACGAGGTGTACCAGTATTTAAGGGGACGATCGGGGAGGACCAAACGACCGTGAAACTTGATTCCGTACTCAGGGCTTACGACAACGACTCCACAGGCGGTGCCAGTAAGTTCTTTATTAATTCTGAAACCTGTAATTCTGTATTTTTTATGATTTATTTTTCATAGAATTTTACGTCTTATTCAAAGGCATGCTTGGAAAGAGAAACTGAAATAGAAAAATGGTCACAGATCTTAATATTTTATCTTGTTATCATTGGTCAATCAGAGATCCAATGACAAGCTACTTATCATACCAAAAATCTACAAATTGAACACCAACCCCATGATGGCCATAGAGTGCCAGTGAAGGTGTCTGACATTCTACCAATTGAACGCCACCCCCATGGTGGCCAAAGAGTGCCATTAAAGGTGTCTGACATTCTACCAATTGAACACCACCCCTAGGTAAGTACAGGTAAACGTGTCTGACATTCTACCAATTGAACACCACCCCTATGGTGGCCAAAGAGTGTAGGTGAAGATGTCTGGCATTCTACCAATTGAACACCCTCTCTATGGTGGCCAAAGAGTGCAGGTGAAGGTGTCTGACATTCTACAAATGGAACACCACCCCGGGCCCCATGGTGGCCAAAGAGTGCAGGTGAAGGTGTCTGACATTCTACCAATATGAAACACCCTATCATGGCTAAAGAGTTCAGACATAGGTGAAGTTGTCTGACATTCTACCAATTGCAGAACACCACCCCCCATGGTGGCCAAATTAAAGAGTGCAAGTGAAGCTGTCTGGCATTCTACCAATTAAACACCACCCCCATGGTGGCCAAAGAGTGCAGGTGAAGATGTCTGACATTCTACCAATTGAACACCTCCCCCATGGTGGCCAAAGAGTGCAGGTGAAAATGTCTGACATTCTACCAATTAAACACCAACCCCATGGTGTCCAAAAATTGCAGGTAAAGGTGTCTGACATTCTACCAATTGAACACCACCCCATTGTGGCCAAAGAATGCTTGTGAATTAAGTAGGCATTATTACCGTAACTCACCTGGCTCACTTTAATTAGACATGATTATGGGGTATATTTTGAACAACCTAAACCTTTAAAGTAAACCTTAAGTAATACAATTAATAGTTGTTATCAAATCATGACTTGATGCTGTGGTCCTGGAATGGATAAAAACATGCCTGACATGGTCAGTGATTTTGATAAGCAATATATGACAAGTGCAGAATGTGTTAGTAGCAGTAGAAAAGCTAGTCGGGCGCCGTTCTGCTGTAATGTTAAGACGGCCTGTCTAATGCTGTGAGAGACTGCCATTGATGTAAGTAGAGAGGTTGTAGGATAATAATCAGGTTCGTGTGGGGACAGAATGTCCTGTATAATTATGTATTACTTAAGGGAATAGATTGGGGAAGTAGCTGGTAATGAAGAGAGAGTGTTTTCTTATATAACCTATATTACAGGATGTATATGTACTTTACTGAACACACGCTACATGCATGTGAATTATGTTCTATTTTAGAGCTTGAATAAATCACTAACTTTGAATTATTACATTTTACGTCATGCAGTATTATAAAGAAGATGCTGCAATTTCATGTTTACTAGACTACGTATGGAATGTACTGAGAGTCTTGTAAAAAAAACAATACTCAGATAGCTAGGTTCTACTAGCTCCATCTTCAAATGCAATAATTTGTTAACTGTGTAAAAAGCTGGTATAAAGTGGAAATGTTGTTCAATAATAAAGAATTCCCTAATCAATTAAGGATTGCAGTTGTGAATTCCCTTAGTTACGTAAACTGACCAAAAAAAATAGATCCAAGAAAGCTTAAGCAATTCAATCGGAAATTAATTTGAGGTTAAAAGACAGGCAAGTGATTAGAGTTGGAGCATCGGTACTTCTGTCCTAAAGGACAATTTGGTATAAAAGTGAAATTTAGATAGATTTTGTTGCTGCTTCAATATTATATACAGTTTAGTCATTTTGGAATATCCTCATGTATTACTTATTTTTATGTTCCGTCTCTCTCTGGTATGTTTGTATGTTCAGTTCTTCTCTTGTATTTTCTATCATTCTCTTGTATTTTCTATCATTCTCTTGTATTTTCTATTATTCTCTTGTATTTTCTGTCATTCTCTTGTATTTTCAGTTCATCTCTTATATGTTCTATCATTCTCTTGTATTTTCAGTTCATCTCTTATATGTTCTATCATTCTCTTGTATTTTCAGTTTATCTCTTGTATTTTCTATCATTCTCTGGAATGTTTGCATGCATGTTCACTTCTTTTGTATGTTTGTATGCTGTTCAGCTCTCTCCTGGTATGTTTGTATATATCCTTATAGTGATGACATGGTCTACTGTTGACCACAAGGTTCACAGGTCTTCAGTCTCTCATTAAATCAACAAAAGATACAGAAATGTGAACCAGTGTTTTTGACACTTGCCTAACAAACTAACAAATTCATATCATGATTAGGCCTATCTGCACTATTGACAGGTGACTTTGATTTGACATCATAAAACTAACCTGTCTTTGATGGCTTGGACATAGTTGTGGTGTTGTACCCACATCTAATTACCACGGAAACAGATGGAGACACTAGACTGGTATGTAGACTGTGGTAATGAGATGGTTTGTGTTAGACTCTCCCGAGAATTGCTGTAGGAGTCTATAAACTTCTAATCAATGTCCTCCACATCGTGACAGACCTCACTAATTTGATATCGGGCTCTGGATCATTGATCAGTGGTCAGTGGATAAAGCATTGAATAAAACATCTTGTTATGAACTGCTCACGTAAGCTACTGTAGCCAACCCTCCGAGACAGCTTCAAAAACATTGGAGCTCTATATATCAAGTCTCTGGTCACCCAACGACTGGACAGTTGTGTGACATTGGAGCTCTTTGTCATATATGAATTCTCTGGTCACACAACTACCAGTCAGTTCTGACTGGTCATCTATGAACATTCCAGTCACTGTACTGTCTGAGTCAAGCTAAGCTTGCTAATGCTCTCCTAAATGAATGTCTTAAATAACTGTTTATAGATGCGTACATTTTATGATTGTATAACATGATCTCTACCACCGGTGAATGGTTGTAAAGCTATTTTGATTTGTTGGAATTTTAACATGATTGCACAGGATTTCAAAACATACATTACTTACAATTGGATATGTCTGGGTGGTGGGTTTGTTATTGTACATCCTATTAACAGAATGCTTATCTTTCCAAGGTCGTTTACTGATAATCTGGCTCATTTTCAGAATCATTTGATCAAAGTGCTCATTTTGAAATTGCACTTATTTACAAAAATGATATATTAGAACATAAACCTGACATCCCTGTGTTTTTCATGAAGACTTCAGGTAGTCATCTCTGTTTGTAAATTTAGGAAACAGTCTACGTCTTCTTTAAAAAAGCTTATTGTCTGGATGGTGTGTTTGTCACACAATTACGGTAATAATAACTCTTAAACAATACCAAAGACGGTGATAGAATGCCCTCATGAATATTCATGGAGCACATCTGCGTAAGGAAGCTACTGATCATACCCTGATGCATACAGGATAATCATTATCATCATACATCACACTGGCCTAGATTGTATATGTCCATAACTACCAAGTAAATCTTAAGCTGAAGGTTTGCTTTTCAGCTGATATTATACCATGATGTTTATGCTGTATGTGTTTTATGGTTTAGCTGATGTCTGATAGGTGCATGCATGACCATAAACTATTTCAAGGTGAATGATGATATTCACTTTTTCTGTGTATCACTATATCACCAGGTCAAATTCAAATCATACCAAATTTTGCTGCAATAGCAATGTTCTCGTGAACTGTGAAAAAATAGAAATGGAAAAATAAAAAATAAAAGGAACAATTAATTTTAAAATAGGCCTACGTATTGCTAACTTTTTCAATTTCTGTGGGTTTTCAATTTTGTAGTTCAGTTAGGTGTTATTGATTTATTATAACTGAATTTAAAAAATGAGTAAAATGGCATAAATAGAGGATCTTACATACTAGGTGGTTACCCTGGTATGTTATATGAAATATGTCACATATCCATCTACATAGACAGGCGTATATGTTATATTTTGATTATGATGTTATTATTACCTGTCATATCACATCAGTGTTATTATATTTATTACACATACATGATATTTATGACATGGCCCTAGGACATGACTGAACGATCCAACGATGTGATAAATGTGAATGTATTGCTCTGTTACATAAGATCTCTCTTCTTGAAATGTTTTCGTTTGTTACTTTTACTAATATTTCCATTTCTGACAATTCTTCCTGGATTCCAAGAAATCAATTTGGCATCCAACCCGTTCTATCCTAATTGATTAGAAGCTGAAATCTTACTTCCGACACACAGATAACTCAAACTCTCCAGTACATTAATTGATATAGATGAATGTTTCAGGGGGAGATAATCCAATAAAGAATACAATCTAGTTCTACAAGGGAATGATTTCATCTTCAGTGATGGGCTTAGCAATGTAATGATGGTCTTGAATTGTTTTTATTCTGAAGAATTGTGTAGCGAGGTATTACTGATACGTCCAGAAAACTATCCAAGCAAATCAATGATCAGTCGTCTGGAGAGGTTTTGGAAGTAAAGCTTTCTATGAGCCATGGTTTTTTATTGGAAGAGTTTTGACAATAGAACTTAATAATAGCATGAGATACTTTTTCAGAATCTTTGTCGTAGAATTAGTAACTTGCATAACTTGGTTATTTATTAAGCATGTAATTCAAACTTTTATGTGTTTGTATATTATAACTTATGGAAGATTACAAATACAGCATGTGTAACTTGTCTAAATCGGATGTGATCACCAGGACCAGCATATTTGGCCGTATAACTATAAGTTTCCAGATTATACAGGCTTTAATTACTATGAATAAAAAAAAAATGTCATACAATTAAGCTGGAATACAAATTGATCTGCATTAGACAAGGACTCGCTCAGACAAGGTATACTGTACAAATATACTTCTTACATCAAGTATGGTTACTTAATTTTTACATGAAACATATAAGTAGATCCGTTACAGGATAAATATGGTGTTCACTGTGTCTTAACAACTTCTGCTGTAGACAGCTTTAATTCTCTTAGGAAGGATGGGCCTGGGTTTGTCGAAATGGCCCCAGAACATGTCTGATTTACATTTCACATCGTGTAACTGTTTATAGCGGCTGTATTAACGTAATCTTCTTTGCATGTGAAATAGAGTTTATAAAATTTTAATTCCTAGATGTTGAAGCTCAGTGCTAGGTGGAGAGTTCTCCTCCTGCATTAATGGAATCTGTACTTGTTAAGCAGACTTGATTCTCCCCAGGGAAATTTATGTTCTTTCCGCTCTATTTTAATTTCTCTAAGCTTGGCAGATTTGAAACAGAAATTTTGATTAACGATGATGTTACAGGAAGTAACAGCTCCACCATTAGATCAGCTGCTCTGTTGATCTCTCCTCTTAGTTATGTACATGGTATGAGACGTTACATGTCTCAGAGAATTGCATGTACATTTGCATCTTTAGCACATTTCCTATTCGATGTAATATATAATCCAGTTATTTGATGACCATATATTCAGTAAGGGTGGTATATGTTTGAGATTATTCCACAAATCTTGATGCATTATGATAGGATTTTGATACTAACAGTTTTTGAAAATGTTTTAAAATTCAGTAGGTTTAGTAATATTATTTGTACATCCTGAGCTCTAGATCTATATTATGATCTTTTTTGGCTTACATTGTTATTGTGTCTGTGATCACTAATAAGGACAACGTTTTGAAATCTAGTCTAGACACGCTGGATGTTAAAATGAAGACTTGCCTATAAAGGAGACACAATCGATGTGTTTGTACAAAACTGTTTATTACTAGATCCATATCAGGTCTATGTGATTATGTTTGATGTTGACAACAGATGTTCAAATTTATTGGCCTAGACACAATTGTGGTGCGATATGTAGTTTCGGAAATATATATATAGAGAAAGGATGATGATCATGATGATACTGATGAGTATGAATGAAGATCTGTCTGTCTATGTCTGCCTATATACTGTCTCATTTCTTACCATCAATATCTATGTAATATCAAGGATTTGTAGACAATATATACAGAGTTATAGCCCTTTATCTAACAAAAGTGTTATCTATTATTTCATTCACAAAATCTTATAAAATATTTCCATAACCTAGCGTCATTGGTCCATTCGTCCTTAAATCTGAGGGGGATGCATGCGCAGATTCCACAAAATATGCGTTTAATATGACTAAACATTAACAACAATTTATCTTTGTTATCATACTACACATTATAACAAGTAACTGATGATGTGGCTGATCTGTGTTATTGTTATCATACTACACATTATAACAAGTAACTGATGGTGTGGCTGATCTGTGTTATTGTTATCATACTACACATTATAACAAGTAGCTGATGGTGTGGCTGATCTGTGTTTTTGTTATCATACTACACATTATAACAAGTAACTGATGGTGTGGCTGATCTGTGTTATTGTTATCATACTACACATTATAACAAGTAACTGATGGTGTGGCTGATCTCTGTAACACATGACTGATTAACAGGCCGTTTGGATTCTGGCTGTGTTCCATGGTCTCATACAGGTTTGGTCGTGAAAGGAAAATACTGTTAATGTGAGTCACCAAATAGGGTAACTCGCATTCTGATGGCAACTTGTAATCTATTTATTGCAACATTTAACAATCTGCGGCTGTAACAATTATGAAAAAAATCAGTGTTTTCAAAGACTGGAATGTTCTCTTGGATTTTCTTTTTCAATGAATTCTGACATGGTCAGACCAAACTGTCTAGCTTCTCAGGGATGCCATGAGTCATGATATTAGATTTGATATTTGTCATGGATTGTGTAGTTGTTAAAGTTTGATAACACTATAATTAATGAAATATTAATGTATAATTTCAGGTCTTGAAGATTGTACAATAACCTATTAACTTGAGTGTCTCACTGGCTATGTGCTAATTAATTGGCCATTCCAGCATCATGTTTGTAGCAAATACTACAGCTGAACTGGTATGATCTGATGTGATCATGCAACAGCTCATTATCAGACATTGATAGTCTTAGCACTATAGACATACTGATAGCTTGATCCTTCCATTTCTATGTGTGTTTATAACCAGACATGGCTTATTACCAGACAAATTTGGGGGCTTATTGCTTATCTCCAGACAATAAATACCAGATATAGATGATGGCTTATTACCTAACAACATAAATCTTTATACCAGAAGTGGGATGACTGATTTGCACTTCGTCAGTATAATGTGACCAGGTGGGGTACATGTGCTGTCGGTCGTCTCTGACAGTAGGTTTCAGTGAGATAGCACAATAAAATGGGCAAGAGTTTCCACTGTTGCAAAGAGATACAGCTAGAACACACTGCAGCCTCCCAAAACAAATGGACATTCACACATGTAATGTATATATTGCTTACATTGAGGGACCTGCCATAGAGGCAGTCCTTATATAAAGACCCTGACATTAAGCCCAACCAACCAGCTTTAACAATCCACACTTAACGTGGGAATGCTTATTACCAGACAATATATAGGTGGACATATAACAAACCATTGGTGGACTTGTTGCCAAAGAAGGATAAGCTCAAACTCCAGACATTGGCGCATTGTTTGATTTATATATGGTAGCTAAAATGCTGTTGTTTAGCAGAGCATCTGTGTTTCAACAGTGGCTGGCAATTTATGGTATCGAGGGATTTGTGTGGATTCTGATGATGCTCCTAAATGAAGCCAAAACATGAAAACCATAATAAATTTCACCAGAGGTTTTTATGTGTGTCTAGAGTTGTTGTTGGCTATCATGACTGATTAATTCAATAATTCTGACTGGATGATACGAGACATTCTACCACTGACCCAAGTTAGGAACAGGTGCTGAGCATGTAGATACATTACTTGATTGATGATGCATGTAACTATTGTCAGGACCTCAGTAACACTTTTCTCAGTATAGTCTTTTGTAGAAATGTTCCTCAGATATTGCTAATTTGGTCCAAATTACTGATAAAGGTATTCAGAAATTCTGACATTAAGCCTTTACTATTTTTTCAACATTATTGAAGGAGAAAAGGCTAAAGAACTTATATCTGTGCTATGTGTTATTGCTCCTTAGACAATGATGATGATAGGTCTTGAATTGATCCTTCTCAGTGAATTCAAAGATGATTTCCAAAACAAGACTAAACATGTATATTCACATATAACTGGTTGATTTCCAAAACAAAACTAAACATGTATATTCACATATAACTGGATGATTTCCAAAACAAAACTAAACATGTATATTAACTTATAACTGGATGATTTCCAAAACAAAACTAAACATGTATATTCACATATAACTGGATGATTTCCAAAACAAAACTAAACAGGTATATTCACATATAACTGGATCAACCAAATAATCAAGCCCCAGTAGTAAACTGAGTTTCTTCATAAAACTTTTAATTCATTGCATGTTTCGATAACAGTAAACACAAAATCTGCCAACAGATTGAAATCTTGCTCATATTGCACTTCCATCTATATGACCTAATTACGATAGGACTAATGGAAATGAAGATGGCTGCATTCATGATAATTATATCTCATTGAAGCTTGATCTTGTATCTAGATAAAGGGTTCTCCAGCATTGATCATAACGTTACTTGTCACTGACGCGTGTTTGAAGAAAGATCAAAACATGAATAGTGAGCCTTTGAGTGTGATGATGGGCCAATGATAGCTGTACATCCGGTCTTAGTTCTAGACCAGCAAACGTTGTGTTCTAGTCCACCATGGTCAATAATCATCAGCCTTTGGTGATGAGATTCCGAGGGGGGCAAGGGTGCAGATTAATATTTCAATCATTTGTACTACGCTGAGGATCTATGGCAGAAAAGATGGCAAATACCAGTAAATGTGGATGGTCCCTTCTTATATTGATTTCCATCCTCTGAGACTGAAATGATTATACCACAACAGTACAAACACATCCTAGATAGGCCACAAATTCTGGAATATGATTGATCGAACACTTTTGATAGCTCTCTGAAACAGTTTTGTTTTAACAATTTGAAGAATTGCTAAGAGCTGCAACTAGATTTTATTTTGATGCCCCAGCTTTGTATTGATGGCGTTGGTGATGGGGATTAGGGAGATGTTGGTTCGACAACATGCTTCAGCAATGACGCTTTTCCTAAATTTTTCCAAAAATTATATACATCCAAAAATTGTGATACTGTTTGATATTTATTCTATGACAACTAGAATATCAAATAAACCAATAAACTGGATTCAAACTAGATCATTTGTTTTCACTATATTAGATTTGCAACTGAAATCTGAAATTATTGGTTTATCAATTGTACAGGATTATTTTTAGTTTGATTTCCTTTTGATTTATTTTATTTTGGCAACTTTAATCATTTTTTTGAATCCCAGAATTGAAACATTATGTAGAGAAATTGCAAATAAATTGATTTCCAAGGTTAGACCAGGCTTCATGTGCCAGTTCTTTGATTAAATCTGAAAATATTGCTATCGAGTGATCAGTGGGGATTGTCAGATTTTGTTATGTAATTTAATAACAATATTTTACTGGGCTCAATAATCACATCATTCACTGTTTAGTTTGATACGATGGAGCTGCTTCTCTGTTCAAATTGAGCAGATTTTTACTCACCAGTTAGGTGGTATATATGTTACATGTCTTTATATGGTCAAAGGAACTAATTCACATACCATGTGATGCCCGATAACGTTTGTGCGGGACTATTTTGTTTCTATTGGTGACGGAATGATGTCAAAAGATGATATCCCGCACAAATGTTATTGGGGTATGACGTGGTACGTGAATTAGTCCCATTAAAGATTAAATATCATTGATTTGATATTCCATACCTGAATATTGTTTCACAATAAAAAGTGCTTTATATTCTTCGTGTAGGTAATATCTTACTAAAGAGAAAATTAATGGCCAGATCATTAGTGCTCAATTTTCCATTAAGGTAAAGGGGAGCTACTTATAAATCCTACTTATTCCTCAATCGATGTTAATGTTGTCCACTCAGCTATAAAATAACCCTATTCTTAATACATTCAAGTGATTTTGTAACCATGGAGATGTGATTTTTACAAACATCATTTAACCTATAATGTAAACCAACTGGCTTTCGCGGCTTTCTTTCCTGATTTCTGTTATAAGACATTTTCACGGAGATTAAGTTTCTTTGATTTAAAATTACAGATACCATTGAATATAATTGTGCAATAATAGTGGAATTTATTAAATCACAAATTTACCTTGAATGTGAACTTCAAAAATAAATTTCACAAGGAAGAAAGTTAGTTTACAGTAACAAATATAAGCTTAAAAACTAATGTTCCCTAATTCAAAACTCTCCAATCTGTCAGCAGCTAGGCCTTAATGACTACACTAATCAAGCCTGAAGTAGAAGATCAGCTTAAATATAGAAGTCCACCACATTATTGTTATCCAATCACATGTGCTAGTGTGTTTTTAAGCTACCGTCTAGCAATTAGTAATCAATGTTTTGAAACCTTCAAATACAGCCTTGAAGAGACGTTTTTATCATATTATAGTCACACTTGATGGACTAAGGATTGTTTGCTAGAACTGAGAAGTATACCCAGGTTTACAATTGTGAGGGTTATTTTTGGACACTATTGACAACAGTTACTGACTGCAATAATGGACTGGTATTTCATTAATAAAGATTGGCCATCCATTGTGAAAGTGAAAGAAAGAGTCGGTCTGTGGCTTAATTACAGCTCAATCATCAGTACCTTGACTTGGATAGATATTGTCATGTTAGCCAAAGTGGTTTTTTTTTAAAACTTTTTTCTAGGCAGTCAAAATACTACAGGAATTAACAACGAGATTTTAAGTGTATTGGTGCTATGTTTTATGTGTTATGCCAATTCTCCGGCATGTTATTTGCTAAGTCAGTAATTAATCAAAAATAAGAAAGATTTGTTTACATTTCCAATTGCATTTTAGATCTAAAACCGATTCCTATAGATTTTGTAGTGTGAAATATATCTAGGTCCTGACTTTGTAAGGGTTGGCCCACGGCCAGCTACTGAATCGTAGAATATTGCTGCCACTCATGCAACAATTTATTTTGCCCAGTGGCTTCCTCTGTGCTCATTGCTGCCCCTGAATTCAGAATGGATGGCCGAGATAAATTGGAATAGATTTAAACTTCATTGATTTTAACATTTGTTAGATTGTGGGGAGATTGTATTCCACTATTTCCAGCTTCTGTTGGAAGCGTACATCATTAGGCGGCTGCTGATCTGTCAGGTTAATATGTCACGATCGGTTGTAACCATTTGTGATTTCTACAAAGAATTCTCTGAACGCTGCATGCAGTAGTGGGTGATTTCTGACTTTTGTACCGGCTTTATATAATTGACGGTTAGCTTTCTGTAGAAACAGTAACACTTGTACATAATACTGCATCAATATTTAACAACTCCTATACTATATTGGTTTGTCTGAAACTTTATCTACACAAAATACAAGTATATGACTTTGTATACTCAAACATTTACATGCCATCATTGATATAACTGTACAGAATTTTGTGATGTTTTCTGATATTGTGTTGAATATTTCTGGTGATATCTTTGCTATACTACCCCAGCAGCCATATATATGTGTGTGTTTGTATAGACTTTATTATAAACCTAAGGTGTGATGGTATCGATCTTAAATTGGTCATATACTGTGGCTTTTAAATGTCACCTCACAGGCTCCCAGCTTGGTTTTCTGTGAATCTCTAGATCCAGCAAGGTTTCCAATATAACTCCATTTCTCACAAAATAAAACTTCTATCAAATTGTCCTTCCATTCCATTGTTTATAGGACAGGAGTTTTAAATCAAGATATTGAAACGGTTTTAAATGTTTTCAGTGATTTGTATGTGTACAGAAATAGCTATACTGACAGATCGTTCAGGCTCCATGATCTTTATCAGGTAATTAATGCATTTGATGAAGCCTGGATAATGGTTTAAAGAAGCTAATTAAATGGCTTCATAAAAACATAATGTGTGTGTCAAGGTTAAAACCAAACTTATTATAGTAATCACTCTCAGAGCTGTTGAAGAAAAAAAAAAAACTGAATCTTACATTAAAGGACAACATTGAAAGTCATAATTAAAATACATATAATATATGGTCAAACCTGTCTGTGAAGACTATGTCAAACCTTTTATTGCCAAGTGGTCTTTACACACAGGTCAAATTGAGATGAAATTGGCAATTTTTGAACAGAAAAAGTTGTCTCATTATATAAGTGGTTGATAAGACAGGTTTTACTGTAGATGTATGGTAAAGAAAGGGGGAGATAACTCAAGTGAGTCATATATCAGGATAAATGTTCTTGTCGATATATCCTACATCCAATGTATTCAATATATCAGTGTGCTCATACTATCAACACCACCAGAAGAAATTAAATAAAAGAAATTGCACCAAATATCCTTTCTGTTTCATCCTCGATATCAAAATATTCTTTATCTCTAAATATTCTAAATCATTTCTGTATGGAAACACAGAGGTAGGCAGATTTTGCAGCAGAAACTAAAATGTTTGGTGAAATTTGAGCTATGAGCCTGGCATTGAGGTGAAATGTTGGTTGGATCAATAATAATACCCAATAGCTTGTCAAACTGTAGGTACAACACTGTCGGCCTGTCTAAAATTTACACTCCATGAGGAAATGTGACTCGATGTCTGTATGGCATCTGGTACCTCGACGCCCAGACTTCGGCTCGTTTTACCAGGGTTCAATTTACTTTATGTTAGTTTTTCCAGCGGAGAAAAAGAGAAACAGCAAGCTAACTGTACATAATTCTCTAGTCTGTATTGATTCTATTGAGTAACACCATAATTCCATTCCTGCAGGATTTCACTTTACACGAAACATCCCGTGAGCTTAATGTCGACTGGTGTCCAACGCTATTAGTCGAGATTTGCTGGAATCTCTCTATTAAGGGGCATTTATGTCAATTATTCATTCAGCTCAATGATGTCAATAGATCGCGAGTGTTTCAGAATTCTCCAGCATTTATTGTTATCGATTATTATTTGATCGTTTAATTGTTGTGATCGTGTGCTAATAATCCCAGTGTTGTCGATGGTCGTAAATATGTTGATAACACTGCTATTAGTGAAGGTAATGGCAATTTGATGACAGGATTACAGTAATTATTGCAAGAATAACACTTTATTACACTTGTCTTCATAAGTAGAGTACAAGGAAATTTAATAAAACTATTAAATTTTCAGATTTCATTTTCAAGATTTTTAACAGTTTTTAATGAATGTTTTACCTCATTCTATGTGAAAAATATTGAAAAGCAATTTTTGAAGATAAATCTGCAAAAATGTGATTAAAATCTTCACTGATTAATTTATAAGGTAAGGAATTAGACTTTTATCATCAGCCCAAGGAAATGTCCTGTCAAATAGAACTGGTTTCAAGGAATTCTATTCATTTTTAGTACTAGAGCTAGCCCATGCATTTAGTTTTGATAATGATGAGGTTTGCAGTATTTTGAGTTATTTTTAGGATGGAATAAATCAAACAGTCAGAGTCCTGCCATATTGTTGAATTGCCAAGGAAATAATAATGATGAGCTAGATGCACATGTCATTGCACAACTCCAGAATATGTATCCCCTGAAATTTTATAATGGACTGTTCCAGTCTTAGATCTAGAAGGAGTTCAAATATGTTTTGGGGGATGATAGTCGAGGTTTTGTCTATACACAAGAAAATATTTCAGATTGAAGTCACATTCACAGAATAACAGTCCAGACAATCTGCATATTCATTAAGGAAAATTTGCATATTCAGGAAGCAAATGCAGATACCGATAAAAATCTTTTTTGTATATTAAGGAGATGCAATAGTTTTAGCTTTTTAGCTGTCTGTATGGAATTACAATTTGTCTCTTAGATTTCATTAAGGTGTCGTCATCTCTACATGTTTTGTCGTATACATGGTCTATAGGTTGAATGTTAGACATGTTAAACACTCCTATGACCAAGAGTTGGAGATCTAGGTAGAACGTTTAAATCTTTTTGTCACATTTACCCAAACTTTGAGATCTAGGTACAGACACCTACCTCTCGGCCACTTTGACTCTGGTAACCCAAGTAACATGACAAAAATGATTAATGGGATCAAGATAAAAACGATATCAATAATTCTATAAAGGCATTTCTCACTAATTCTGATCGGAATCAGGAGATATGCCAATGTCAACACATGACATGAAGGCCGTGATGAGTCAGACCAGAAGTCGACCATGGTACTGGCCAAATGATTTAGGGCATATTGACTACAATCTACAATCATGCGAAAAGAACAACCCATGGAATGTTCACAACATAGAATGTACAACAACATGATTGTACAACAACATGGAATGTACACAACATGGAATGTACAACAACATGGAATGTACAACAACATTGCATGTTCACAACATGGAATGTACAACAACATGAATTTACAACAACATGGAATGTTCACAACATAGAATGTACAACAACATGATTGTACAACAACATGGAATGTACACAACATGGAATGTACAACAACATGGAATGTACAACAACATTGCATGTTCACAACATGGAATGTACAACAACATGAATTTACAACAACATGGAATGTACACAACATTGAATGTACAACAACATGATTGTACAACAACATGGAATGTACACAACATGGAATGTACAACAACATGGAATGTACAACAACATTGCATGTTCACAACATGGAATGTACAACAACATGGAATGTACAACAACATGGAATGTACAACAACATGGAATGTACAACAACATGGAATGTACATAACATGGAATGTACACAATATGGAATGTACACAACATAGAATGTACAACAACATGGAATGTACACAACATGGAATGTACATAACATGAAATGAACACAATATGGAATGTACAAAACATAAAATGTACAAAAACATGGAATGTACACAACATGGAATGTACATAACATAGAATGTACATAACATGGAATGTACACAATATGGAATGTACACAACATAGAATGTACAACAACATGGAATGTAACCAACATGGAATGTACACAATATGGAATGTACACAACATAGAATGTACACAACATGGAATGTACACAATTTGGAATGTACAACACAAGGAATGTACACCAACATGGAATGTACATAACATGGAATGTACAACATGGAATGTACACAATATGGAATGTACACAACATGGAATGTACAACAACATGAATTTACAACAACATGGAATGTACACAACATGGAATGTACATAACATGGAATGTACATAACATGGAATGTACACAATATGGAATGTACATAACATGGAATGTACACAACATAGAATGTACACAACATAGAATGTACAACAACATGGAATGTACAACAACATAGAATCTACACAACATAGAATGTACAACAACATGGAATGTACAACAACATGAATGTACAACAACATGGAATGTACAACAACATTGAATGTACATAACATGGAATGTACAACAACATGGAATGTACATAACATGGAATGTACAACAACAAACAACATGGAATGTACACAACATGGAATGTACAACAACATGGAATGTACAACATGGAATGTACATAACATGGAATGTACACAACATGGAATGTACAACATCATTGAATGTACAACAACATGGAATGTACAACAACAGGGAATGTACATAATATTTAATGGTCATGTAAATTATCCTTCATCTGTTGCTTTCAAATTCATTCAGGGGTGGTAAAATCTGTTTTGGTTTTCTTGTGAAAAAGTATGGTACTCATAATTACGAAATTAAAATTGTTGAAATCATATATGTTTTCAAGTGACCAATATTAAGGCAACAAAAAATTTACACGGCTTATATTATAATTCACTTCAATTCAGATATTGATTTAAGTAAAAGCAATATCACATATGTACGAAACAGATTAACTTTAAGATTGTTACCTTTTAGATGTCTATAATGTTAAAGACACATCTTCTAAGCAAAAGAGTTTGACAAGTTGTTCATGAAAAACCTTATATTTTTCACTATTGTTAATCCTAAAACATTTTGTTGTGAATGAATGCCTGTATTTTGATATATTCTGTCCCCGCATATTACAGAGTTATCTCCCTTGTTGTTTGGTATCCATTAATGTGATGTCACTGTTTTGTGAGCGAAGTTCACATCATCTTCTTTTAAAGTATGAAGTTTATACTCACAAACACATGACATCACAATCAATACCTACCCACAGAAAACTCTGTAATATGTAGATACAGACCTACCCACAGAAAACTCTGTAATATGTAGATACAGACCTACCCACAGAAAACTCTGTAATATGTAGATAGAGACTTACCCACAGAAAACTCTGTAATATGTAGATACAGACCTACCCACAGAAAACTCTGTAATATGTAGATAGAGAAATTACCCACAGAAAACTCTGTAATATGTAGATACATACCTACCCACAGAAAACTCTGTAATATGTAGATACATACCTACCCACAGAAAACTCTGTAATATGGAAATACAGAATTAATTATCATTAGAGGGCTGACAATAACTTACTGAAATATCATCACAGTAGTGAAGAGACTTACGCGTTGTGATGTGAGTTTTGATTACAGGCTGTCAACGGATGCAATTAATTATAACTAAAATGCCCTAATTTTTTTTGTATTTTACAGAATATATCTGTGGATATGAACGTGATTTTCATTGAGACAAGATTGTGCATTTGTCGTAGACATCAAGAGCAGGGCCACAGGAGAAGGCAAGTCTTAAACCTAGTAGAGGGAGCCCATCTAAACTTCGAGAAACGAGCTCGGCTACAGGTTCAAGTGTCATCGCCTTTGACTGTGGAGCTCCAAGGAGAGAGTCTAATAAAGTGAGTGAAAATTTCAGCCTCTCTCTGCTAAAATAGGCTTTATTAATCCCGCGAAAGACGCGTTTTGCGGGGGGAATTGGATTTGGGCTCTGTCCGTCGTCGTCCGTCCGTGCCGTGCGTCCGTCGTCCGTCGTTCCCGTCCGTCGATTGTGACAATCCTAAAGCGTTAATTTCGGCAAGACAATTTTAGTAGCAGTTAGGGGGGGCTAGATGCTCTAGTTTGATGTTCCTAAATGCGACTTCTTTCGAGTACTTGTTTCCGGCTACCTGGAAACGTTATTAAAATACTATATTAAAGTTTTCTAAGCGGTATAAGGCTGACACGTTCAAGCTTGGCTTACACGAAACTTTCTGTACATGTTAGGCATTAAAGTGCTCTAGTTTTGGTGCCTTTTGCTTATGGGAACGCTTTAATTTTCGATTACTTTTTCTGTTACGATGGATACTTAATCAAAAATACCATATTATTAAAGTTTCCTTTCTATTCCGGGTTATAACTCGAAAACCGTTCAATTTGGCTACATCGAATACTTTCTGGTACTTGTTAGGTAGTGGCTCTAGTTGTGGCCTTTTTCTAATGGGAAGCCTTCGGCATTTTCAATACT
>SAYR01017816.1:4390085-4410739 GCA_004382745.1 Argopecten irradians irradians
TTCATTAGCAACCAGCTGGAGGTCAAGGTAAGTTCACATCAATCTCAAGGTTAAAGGTCATAACCAGATTGAGGTGAAAGTAAGTTCAGGTTCTGCTCAAGTTTAAAGTACGGCCACATCCAGTTCAAGGTAGTCTTACTTTGTGATCAAACATGGATAAAAACCAATGAGAACAGGCAGCAAATGATACACTTTAACACTTGGTAAAGAAAATGCCTCTTTAGCCCAAGGTTCATTTCACCAACTATGATACTGAAACCATATTTCTGAGAGATATAAATAGAGAAAACACTGCATTTGAGAGATAGAAAGAAAGAGCACATTGGTACTGTTTGTTCCAGATTGTATCGGTCCACAGTGAGCCTAGGAAGGTGGTCCATGCTCATGCTCAGGAGAGCCACATCCAGCAGTTTAAACTGGACAACAGCATCAGTGGCAACGTACCAGTTGGTGTGGCAGCACACGCTTCCCCAAGTAAGTTATCACATCCATCATAATATTATATCAGTATTCTGTACCAGTCGGAGTGGCAGCACATGCTTTCCCAAGTAAGTTATCACATTCATCATAATATTATATCAATATATTCTGTACCAGCCAGTCTGAGTGGCAGCACATGCTTCCCCAAGTAAGTTATCACACTCATCCTAATATTATATCAATATTCTGTACCAGTCGGTGTGGCAGCACACCCTTCCCCAAGTAAGTTATCACAATCATCCTAATATTATATCAATATTCTGTACCAGTCGGTGTGGCAGCACACCCTTCCCCAAATAAGTTATCACAATCATCCTAATATTATATCAATATATTCTGTACCAGTCAGAGTGGCAGCACACGCTTTCCCAAGTAAGTTATCACAATCATCCTAATATTATATCAATATATTCTGTACCAGTCAGAGTGGCAGCACATGCTTTCCCTAGTACGTTATTGTATTCATCATAATATTATATCAATATATTCTGTACCAGTCAGAGTGGCAGCACATGCTTTCCCTAGTACGTTATCACAATCATCCTAATATTATTATATTGATATTCTGCTATCTTCACTTCAGTGATATTTTCATAACATTTCTTTCTCACTGTAAGGCATCTTTCAAGGTAAATGTTATCATATGTGCATATCTTTGTCCACCATACTAATGGCTATGTAGGGCAGTTGCCAGGTACTGAACACTGGTCGATGGGTTATCTCCGGGTACTCCAGTTTTCCTCCTCCATTAAACCTGGCACATCCTTACATGACCCTGTTGTTTGTTAATGGGACATAAAACTAAATAGATTAAACCATACTAAGGGGAATAATCTATACAAATACTGGAGATGTGGCATCTGTATACCTTTGTCCACCATACTAAGGGGAAATATAAGGATACATAATCAATTCTTTTTTAGCAAGTAGGGTTAGAATTAACATTTGATCCCTTTTGTTACTTTTAGATGTCAGAATGGTAGCTGTCATTGCAAATATGATCCCTTTTGTTACTTTCAGGCGTTGGAATGGTAGCTATCATTGTAAATTTGATCCCTTTTGTTCCTCTTAGACGTCGGAATGGTAGCTATTATTATACAAGCTCTTTTGTTACTTTCAGACGTCGGAATGGTAGCTATTATTATACAAGTTGTTTTGTTACTTTCAGATGTTGGAATGGTAGCTATCATTGTAAATTTGATCCCTTTTGTTCCTTTTAGACTCGGAATGGTAGCTATTATTATACAAGCTCTTTTGTTACTTTCAGATGTTGGAATGGTAGCTATTATTATACAAGTTGTTTTGTTACTTTCAGATGTTGGAATGGTAGCTATCATTGTAAATATGATCCCTTTTGTTCCTTTTAGACGTCGGAATGGTACCTATTATTATACAAGCTCTTTTGTTACTTTCAGATGTTGGAATGGTAGCTATCATCGTTGTATGTGTGGGATTCCTTTTGTTCATGATCATTCTGGGAGTGATTCGTATCCGAGCGGCACACCGACGCACCGTGGTACAGGTGGACGATAAGATGATGGAGATGGAATGGGATAATTCGGCCCTAAATATCACTGTCAACCCAATGGAACAAAGGGAGGTAAGGGAAAAGGTAATACTTTATATTTGTTTTCTTACAATGACTATCACAAGACAAATTGTTGACCATTAGATTATAGTATTTAGGAAATTACTTTTTCATTCATCATCTCGCCTATCCAATGGCATTTAAATTTTATACCTGCGAAAAATGCCATTTTAGGCACCAGCCATGAAATGGGGAGACAGAGGGGACATAATGTTGCCAATGGCCTTTGTTGTGTTTTGTTATGTACCCCTGTACGCTTATAATCTTTGCTGCAAAAAGAACTTAATATAGGTACACGTCAGAAGGGCTATTGAAATCAGACTTCTCCATTGTAATTTGCTAAATTGGTGTCTTTTTCTTTGAAGGTGTTTGAATATGAAGATGTTCCCATGAAACTGCGAGATGATTCAGATAGTGATGATGATATTGATAGTTACCATGACGACTGTGATAGTTCAGACGAGGAGGAAGAGGAAGTGGTGGTTAAGAAGCTTAAAGATCTTGAGTGGGACGATTCAACATTATCTTTCTGAGGCAATAGCCGGAGTATGATCTGAAAGTATTCTGAAAAATCTGAACAGCAGATAAAAAGAATTATTGATTTGTAATTTTGTCAGGACATAACTGAGAAAGTTTGTCATCATTAAGCATAAATTATTGGATGCATAATTTAAACAGTTAAATGGTGTAATAAATTGTCGTAAAGCATAAATCTCATAATTTATGCATAATATTTCCAGGGATATGTACACACACCTTTAAAACAAATTTGCAACAAAACTATATTTAGGTACCAAAACATATATCAGGTAAATGGTTACCTTACTAATATACATATATACAGACATCAAATGTTTGTGTACACATGTTCTAAGTTGCAAAATGTTTTTGCAGATAAGTTGGTGTGAAACAGACAAAATTGCTGTCAGTATTGAAGTATAGAACCGTCTTTAAAAATGTCAAGGTTTGATCTTGACAGAAAAGTATGAATATGACTGAGAACAAAAAACAAAATGGCAATTTAGACTTGTTTGCTAGAATCGGGTTTATGTCTCTGAGTTGAATAGCTTTATGGCCAGTTAATTGGGGTAGGTAACACTTGAGTTATATCAGTTACAACGAGGCGTGTAGTCCTAAGGTTTTTTGTGTTATTCAGGGACAAGGAAGGAATTCATATTATTTAGTCTAATATTTGCTTTGAAATTTTGATTTAAGCTTATTAATCTAGTTGTTTTGCTTTTTTTATAAAAAGCAAAGTATGATTTTTGATGTGTAAGATTGCAATAATTCAACACATCACCTATACTCCACCTTGTTGATTTTCCTATCTCTATTGTATAGTTACTCATGTTCGTGAGGGTTTTAATTTTTTTTAAAAATTTGTGGATAATCCAAATTTGCAAACTTTATCAAAATCATGATAATGCCAATGTGATAGCCTACCGTGTGAATGACGATTTTTAAAGGCTTTGAATATGATTCACGAAAGTAATCCCCACCCAAAAAAAAAAATCCAAACAGCAAATTACGAAATTTTACACCCGTGAAATTTAACTATTGCACAGTAGTAAAATAAACATATACATTACAGATTATACAAATTCTAATCATCAACACACAAGCTTTAATATTCTTTTATAAAATTAAAACTATATTTAACAGTATCCATTCCATGCAAAAACACTTAAAGCAAAAACTAGAGTTCATGTGGAGTTGTTTGTTCTTATTTAGCTCCTTTAGAAAGGGTAGTGCCATTATTTAATATTTGCTGTGCTTCGAGTTGTGCTCCTCCTTATTGAAGTGTTGAAGTGCTATGATAACACAGGCACCAGCTTTACATTCTGCAGTATCAGCGAACTTGATATCACTGCTTCTGTTTATGATGAGTTTGGCGTTGTGAGGATTTTTTCATCTTGGTTTTCTCCACAGTTTGAGAAAACTTCCATCTCAAATGAGACTTGATATGAGTTGTTATGTTTCCCAGTGTGTACACTTTTGTGTTTTTTGTCTGTTGACATTGTTTTATCCAATATACAACTTTTAATTATTTATTGACATCCTTCAAACTTTTAAAACTGGTTGTGTTTTTACTTAAACTAATATCAATCTTCACTGATATCAGATTTTTGATGAAGTTGTGATAACTTTTTTTATTTATTAAAGAAACATACTAACATTTATATCTATACTAAAATCTTCAAGCCACCTAATTTTATTTCAAGTTATGAAGGAATGTATATAATGTTTTTTTGTAAATATACTAGGAAAATTATATAAGAAATAGTTAAAAACCCAGTACATTCCAGGCATTTATAACAACATGGTGTATAAAGATAGGTATATAAGTATATATTGTAACACGAGTCGGTACAAACTTTTACTTTTATAACGTATTAATATATTTGAACAATATGAATGTATTTGAGGAGACGTAATAGAATTGTTTAGTACGACATTAAGAAACGATAGTCGACGGGGATCGTCGGACATTGAAGCACATATCGCCAATAGTTGTATATGAACAATGATGATTGTTTTACATGTTATGATGGGGACCTTGTGTCTTAGACTCGGTTTTTGTACACAATGTGTTGCTGCTAAGTCAAATTTATCTCGGTTACATTCATTACAAACAAATATCATCAATGTTTAGCAATTTATTGTAATACATGTACCTTGTATTTTTTTTATTTTTTTTTATTTAGGTTTTTGACAAAAAATATTTTGTGATAAAACTGTTAAACATTCTTCATTGTGAGCTTGTGTTTATATTGTTGTATTACGCATAAAGTAGGTCACTATGACCCAATATCCTGTACACATGACCTTGTTCTGATGGTGTGTACATCCATTTTGTTGTGATTCATCTTAATTGTTAGAGATTTTCATCTGTTATCTTGCTATCATTTGTATACATGTAATGGCTTTGTTAAGGCTCCATTCTCCGTAGAATTATTTAGTTGCTTCACATTAATTTTTAACTTGTGTGCAACATGTTTCTTTGATATTGAAAAAAATATGAAATTTTTCAAATTACTAAAAAAATTCTTTTAAGGTAAAATTTTTTTAACACAAAGTGTTATGTATTTTACTATTTTCCAAATAATTTAAATGCCAAGCTTAAACACTGGAATCAAAGCACAAAGTCTGCAGGTCAGTTCACGCTCCATTTTGGTATTTTCTTTGACCTTTGTTTGACCTTTGTGGTTTGTTGACCTTGACCTTTGTGATATGATGTAAATTAGGGTACATACACATGACTGGATGTTGTAAGCATTGTATATATACCATCCTACACTATTGTAAGCATCATCATTTTATATATATATTATATATCGCAGGTTTTCTTCCTTTTCCTCGTGCTCCTGAGTAAATCATGCCACATGTATACCTGTAAGATCTTACTTTGTGAGTGAGAAATCATCTACTTTTTAATCTTACATCTCTAATATACTTACAAAAATAGCAGAGTACTGGCCCAAAGCTTTGATGAAGGAAACAGATTCAACAATTCATTGCTTTAAATTATATACTGCTTTTGTAATGGGCTTCGATACATGTTTTACAAGAAAAGTTTTATTGATCACACTGTTTAGCGAGATCAAATTTAAATGAAGGAAGATGATAAGGCACTTATTGATTAAAATGAGATATGTAAAGTAGTATTAACCATTCTCTGAAGACTTCAATTGAAGAATATTTTGAAGCATTTTTGATGTTTCGTTTTAAGACAACCCTGAACAAAGGGAAATAACTCCCAATGTGCTCCTGTAAAATAGATCATGTACTAGATTTAAATTTTAGAAAATATTCATTAGTTGGAACAGTGAAGAAAAGAACACAGGTCAGAGGTTTCCTTACTCTAAACAAAGAGCTCATTGATTATGATAGATTAGGGCTAAAAATATTTGAATACACTCAGTTTAACATTGCATCACATTATGGTACTAGATCTTATCAACTTTGCATCAAATTTTGTGAATAGGTTAATTTTGCGTATTACCCCAAAATCATGTACAGTAATTTTTATAACCAATGCAACACTTTCAAAATCAGTGTGTTGCAGTATAAATCAATAAAGAAATCAAAAGTCATGTGTTGAAAAAGGACTAAACGCCCACCGAGACCTTTTGTACTTATAAAGAAACGGATGTGGCAGGGGACATAACTCCACATATAAAGCTGACTTTCTCTCATTTATTATTTTAGAACATCCATTATCAGCTGTTTCTTGTAAGTCTTCCTGTAATTAAAATTTAAAAAAAACTTACAAATTCAGTGGTTTTAGTTGTGTTTTATGTAATCCGTTGAATGTTTTTACAATCACTTGGGCCTGTCTACATGGAAATCCTTTACAAATGCAATACATTTCGTTTTTAGTGTAAATCATTTAGTATTTATTAAGTTCACATGTATGTAGGGGTCAAATGGAGGTGCAAAATGCCATCTATTATTCGAATACTCTGGTTACTCGCATTACTCTGAGAATTCCAACATTCACCATTAAATCCTGTTCTCTGATTGAATTTGTCTGAGGAGTGATGGTAAATCACACATGGATAAGCACACTGGATTCAGTTTGTCCGTCTGTAGAGACAATGATTTACTGACTACTCTACAGGAAAGATTTCAATAAAACTCTGGCAATTATACTTATACAGTGGATACATATGTGACACCGTAAATTGGAATATTTCAGCGTCAGAAAATTTTGGCATTTCCCTATGCCTTGTACATTTTTGGTGAATAACTTGATTTGAATGAAAGATAAAGATTCTGAAGATTTACTGTTTCTATACACAGATCCTGTAACAATGACAAGAGATCCCAGAGAGATCTTGGCGCCCACCAAAGAATGATCTATGTCTGACAAACGAAAGAGGGATCTTTTCTCTGCTTTTAAAACTTTTACTACATATTACTACATATGAAATTTGAGAAAGATCCTTTGAGAACTATCTGAGATATAAAACGGTAACAAATATCAATTATCAAATTCCAAGATGGTGGCCTGTCGGCCATCTTGTTGACCGATTGGTCCTAAAATTCAACATGCACAACTAGACCAGTAGGGGAACTTGCCAAAAAAATTGGAGACAGATCCCTTTAGTACTTTTTGAGAAATAGTGGTAACAAGCTTCAACTAACAAAATCCAAGATGGAGGCCTGTCAGCCATCTTGTTCATCAATCAGTCTCAAAATGCAATATGCACAACTAGACCCCTAGGGGAACATGGACATGCAATTTGAGACAGATCCCATTAGTACTTTCTGAGAAATAATGGTAACAAGCTTCAACTATCAAAATCCAAGATGGCGGCCTGCGGCCATCTTGTTCACTGATCGGTCCAAAAATGTGATATGCACAGCTAGACCCCAAGGGGAACCTGCACATGCAATTTGACACGGATCCCATAAGTACTTTCCGAGATAAAGCGGTAACAAACATCAATTGTCAAAATCCAAGATGGCATCCTGTCGACCATCTTGTTCATCGATCGGTCCAAAAATGCATAATGCACAACTTTGGCCCTAGGGGAACCTACATGTGAAATTTGAGAACAATCGCTTCGATACTTTCTGAGAAATAGCGGTAACAAATTTTATCAATCAAAATCCAAGATGGTGGCCTGTCGGCCATCTTGTTGACCGATTGGTCCCAAAATGCAATATGCACAACTACACCCCTAGGGAAACCTACATGTGAAATTTGAGAGAGATCCCTTCATTACTTTATGAGAAATAGCGGTAACAAACTTTATCAATCAAAATCAAAGATGGCGGCCTGTCGGCCATCTTGTTGACCGATTGGTCCCAAAATGCAATATGAACAACTAGACCCCTAGGGGAACCTACATGTGAAATTTGAGAGAGATCCCTTCAGTACTTTCTGCGAAATAGCGGTAACAAACTTGAACTATCAAAGTCCAAGATGGCCGCCTGGCGGCCGTTTTATTGACTGATTGGTCCCAAAATACAATATGCACAACTAGGGCCCTAGGGGAACCTACATATGAAATTTGAGAAAGATCCCTTCAGCACTTTCTGAGAAATAGCGGTAACAAGAATTGATAACGGACGGAAGGACGGAAAAACGGACGGAAGGACGGACGACGGACCATGGACGAAAAGCTATTTGAATAGCCCACCATCATCACCACCATCTGATGATGGTGGGCTAAAAAACTAACGTTGTTAGTTTTGAAGCCATATCAATACAAAGACATTCTTTTGAATTATTGGTCTGAAGTAAAAGTAATAAATAGTTACATATCTATCTTTACAGTAAGTTGAATAAATAATCACAGATCACAATACATATTTGTACATATAAAAACTCAACAAAAAAGATCACAGCAGTGATAGAAGGGAAATAACTCTTATACAACATTGAAAAATCTGGAAAATCACAGTACAAGTAGGCCTACTTGTTTGGGGGTTTTCGGTCGATAGCAGATATGTCCATTAGACAGATGAGTTTTCCTGCGATCGTTGAGTATAATGAACTTGTAGTGTCAATATGGTGGCAGAATTAAATCATTACAAGTGGCATCGTAAATAAAGGTATGGACTACCTTGTTCATCATATACCTCTTGAAATGTTTCTCTGTTCTTATTTTAGGTACACACTTAAATATTTTGATGATATGTTGTGCAGTGTAATGTTGAAACATGAGAAAATAAACCGTTATAGGAGATTGACCAAAATAACACTAACTTGGCAATTTCAATGTCAAGTATAATAAAATTGAACACTGCTTCAAAACTCATTTAATATTGTGGAATGTCATTTTCATGACTTATTTTTCATGTAAAATGTGAATGCAATGGAAAAAAAGCAGTTTTTCGAATCTTTGATCCGATTTGGGTACTGTGACCTTACATGTACATATTTGCACAAAAGAAAGACTCGCACAGGTATTGCTGTTTTGTTCCAGTTGACAGAATATATCTTAAATATTTTACCAGAGAGTGTGTGTTTATATAACAAATAGTGTGTAGATAATTTCATATTTGTATGCAAACAAATAAATATGTAGCTAAATTTTTGTGTGTTAAATTTTGGCGTTTTCATGCCAAATAAGCTAAAATATTCCAATTTACGATATATCAGAACAATCAACTTTATAGTTATGACTCTTTGTTACTAAACTACTACTCGTCCTAAACTACTGAACAGATTTCAATAAAACATGGTGGCAATAATCCTTATACAGCGCAGATGTTTATTATTTATATCAGAACAAGATGTCTGCACCATTCTCAGAGTTATGCCCCTTTGTTACAAAACAGGGGCCGATCGTACAATGTAATTTCATTACGAACTAGATATCATTACAAACAACACATTGCAATGTTGAAATATTCAATAAAATTTAATAGACAGATTCGATGTAACCCATGAAATATTATGCATGATCTAGTATGTTAAAACATGCCATGCTATAGCTAAATCTTAATATCAAATGAATTACTTGTTGTAAAAATTGAATCCATGTTGTAAATACCTCCCTCATTCTCCATTTCAATAATAATATCATTCATCATACCTTTAGTTCTGACTAGATTCAAAACCAAAGTAAAAAAAAGATCCACAAAAAATTGATGCAACACTGAAAATTGTCTGGATCAAAAGAATGTTAAATGTTTTGGGGATTTTTTTTTCTGGTTGTCATCCAATTGCTCTAGTTTATTTCCCAACGTTAGACACTTTAGAAAAAACCTGCTTAACTATTGCAGCCCCTTCACTGTTTGGACAAACCCCTGTAGAGTCGTCTCACACATTGCTACTAGTTAAGATAAACCTACTGCCAAGTTTTGAAACTTCTCACTTTGTTTTCCTCTGTTTTATGTCTTTTAGCCACTTACTCATCACCATCTGAATCCATGGTACTTTCCCTTTCTTGGTGGTAGTATCCCTAGATATCACCATTTGAATCCATGGTAATTTTACCCTAGTCATCACCATCTGAATCCATGGTAATTTCCCATTCTTGGTGGTAGTATCCCTAGATATCACCATCTGAATCCATGGTACTTTCCCTTTCTTGGTGGAAGTAACTTTAGATATCACCTTCTAAATCCATGGTACCTTCCCTTTCTTGGTGGTAGTATCCCTAGATATCACAATCTAAATCCATGGTACTTTCCCTTTCTTGGTGGAAGTATCCCTAGATATCACAATCTAAATCCATGGTACTTTCCCTTTCTTGGTGGTAGTATCCCTAGGTATCACCATTTGAATCCATGGCAATTTTACTTTCTTGGTGGTAGTATCCCTAGACATCACCATCTGAATCCATGGTACTTTCCCTTTCTTGGTGGAAGTAACTTTAGATATCACCATCTGAATCCATGGTAATTTTCCTTCCTTGGTGGTTGTATCTCTAGCCATCACCATCTGAATCCATGATACTTTCCCTTACTTGGTGGTAGTATCCCTAGATATCACAATCTAAATCCATTGTACTTTCCCTTTCATGGTGGAAGTATCCCTAGATATCACAATCTAAATCCATGGTACTTTCCCTTTCTTGGTGGTAGTATCCCTAGATATCACCATTTGAATCCATGGTACTTTCCCTTTCTTGGTGAAAGTAACTTTAGATATCACCATCTAAATCCATGGTACTTTCCCTTCCTTTGTGGTTGTATCCCTAGATATCACCATTTGAATCCATGGTACTTTTCTTTTCTTTGTGTTTGAATGTTCTCACCTTTATAATTTACCAGTATTTCTGTTGTTAACAGTTCAGTAATGGCAGACATAATGGCACCCTCCCTGCTACTTTTGGACCAGTCTGTTGGTCCCGGATGTTTGATCTTTTCCTCCAATATTTTGTCTAACTGTTGTCGAAGATCCTACAAAAAACAGGATGTATTATTGATGTTATAATGCACATGGTTAGTTTGGTTTTTGTCTTGTATTCAAACAACTAGTGACTTAACGTTACATGTGCTGTAATTTTATGCTCATGGATTAAGAAGCGCAACAAAAATAAACAAATTTTTTTTTGCAATACACAATTTATAGGTTGTTATTTTATAAAGTCAAAGAAGCGCTCAAAATGGATTTTAGCAGTACTAAAAAAAATTATATTTACATCTACAGTGCAGTAAAGTGAGTAGATACATTCAGATCATTAAGCAAAACATACATAAAGCATTAAAAGCAAGGACTATTGTGGTGCAAAAGTTCTGTGTTGTAACTAATGTCTATAAAATATCATACATGTTAGTCCATGCCTTTGGATAATTTTCACAACTTAATTTAGCAAAACGTATGGTTTTCAATAGATTACCCGGTACTAATTTTTAAAGTAAAATAAACATGTCAAAATTTCCGCTGAGATATGACACGTATAAGCTGTTCCAGGTTAGGTAAGAGGAAACCTCTAAGCCAGATTTAATATCCAGAGATAAACCACTTGGTCACATTGACACAGATATAAGGGCAAACGAAATCAAAGAAATTTTGAAACATGTAAATATCAACATCTAAATAAGAACTGCTTACAAACAGAAGGACAGACAAACAGGAAACGAGCCATGGATGAAAAGCTGTTTGAATACCATTTAATGATGGTGGGCTACTAAAGCTAAGTGAGAGGATTAAAGTTACAATACTCATCATTCGAAGCCTACCTTGACCATCTGAGCTGTTGATAAACTGGTCCAAAATAAGATCCATTCATCCACTGTAACTTTTGGCCTCAGTTCGTCATCCTGTTTATAAGATTAGATATTGATTTCATCATATTTACTCCATGTTTGTACAAGTATAATTCTTTAACTCTTACTTGACCCTCTCTTGATTGACCTGGTAGATCGAATTGTGTGTCCATAGAAATCTATTTTCATCAAATTATCAGTCTTGTTAAGTACCATTCTGAAGTTCAATCTAGCAAAAGCATCATTCTGAACTCAACTGTTTTATGTGGATGTCACAAAATTATGGACCTTTTAAAAGTGAGATGTTAAGATTGACGGGCAATGCTGATGACAATGTGATTTGTGATGCCTTTCTTTTTAATTGTTTTCTTGATAGACATGTACATACCACCATTTCTTCTGATGCTTCAATCTCGCCTCCAAACATGAGAAGTGAGTAGGGGGACACTACACTGGTATCGTATAGATACACCTGAAATAATCACAAGTTAATCAGCATCTAAGGAACACAACTCACGGGAGACATCAGTGTTTCTCCCACCCATAAACCATAATCAGAATCTGTGAAAACCGTGAAAAGTTCTATATTCCTAATGGACAATAAACCTATATATCTAACTAAATCTTTATAACATTTTGTATTGCCAAGGCTCTGGGTTCTGTCCCCTGGCCGAGACACCAAAGTCTATAAAAGTGGTAGTTTCTGCTCCTGCTTAACGTTCAGCATACAGGAAGTGGAACTACTGGTTCGACTGTTGTCAGTATAATGTGACCGGGTGGGGTGTGTTGCTTGGTGTCTTCGGCGGCATGCTTCAGTGATATAGCACAATAAAAAGGGCAACAGTTCCACTATACAAGAAGACACAACATGAATATACCGCGGTCTCCCAAAACACGCACCTCGCACAACATACACGCAACATACCGCATACATGGGAGGCCGTCCTTACATGACCAGAGCTGTTAATAGGATGTTAATAAATCAAACAAACAAAATTATGTTGCCATTGACAACAGGCTACTTATTTTGATGTTATCATCACTATTCCCCCAATTACATACGAAACTGATACTGGGTGTGATGTACAGCATTGAAAGGGTTGAAATATAGCAAACACTAAATGTACCCTCCCATTTAACGGTGAAGACATACAACTTGCCAGATGGTAGTTGTGTGAAAATCCGGAGCTTACTATACAGATTGAAAATGTGGTTCTCTATAAAAACTACTAGGCTACTGTCCTACATAAGTCACGAACAAATCAGAGACCTGTGACAGTCTCCAGTCCAAAAATTGATTTTTTTTCTCCAGCTTTTCTCACTTATCTTTACTAACAAACCTTCTAACTTTATAAATGAACCTTTACAATGCAAACTAACATTTTCTTTACAGAATATATTCATCTTTTTGTAGAGCCTAAGTCAATAAATATTAAAAGAAAATATTGGACTTACCTGCTCAGTTTTCATTTTCTTGTGATAGATGAACCATGCTGAGTTTAAATCGTTGTTTCTTTTGTTTACTGAAGAAGGATGAAGATAAACAAACTCTCGACCTTTTAGGTGTAGCTTCATAGGCTTGTAATGTCTGGAAAAAAATCATTTTGTTTATATGTAGATAGAGCAGGTACCCAGTACTGTTAACTAACTTATCTTAGTGCAGTCAAATAGGGCAAACGTGAAAAACAGTAAATTATGATTTATACGCACTGATGTAGATTAGTACAATTCAACGGTTTAATACCAGAAATATGGAAATATTCTTAATTTAGCGCTGTATATGAATAAACCCTTCAAAGATGACACAGAAAGTGTTAAAAATAAGTAAAGGAGTAGATACGATAGGACCAGTATTTGGCCTTAATTTTTCAGGCCGAAAAATATTAACTCTGATCCACATCAATTTCACATCAATAAATACTCCCATACTTGCCATTCATCAAAACATAACTTTTTATAACCATGTACACGATGTGCTCCACCTATGACGTCATCAAATTGATGATTTTCCTCTTCTCGCCAAATTTTGCTGGAAAAGCAGAAGGAGAGAGGTAAAAAGGACTAAACGGCTCCACACGAGACCTTTTGTTACTTATATTACAATGGATAATCTGGATGTGGCATGTGGGAAAAACAAATATTCCACATATGAAAAGCTTGACTTTCTCTCATTTTTTATTATTTTAGAGACTTACCCATTATACAGCTGTTTCTTGTAAGTCTTCCTGTAACTTAAAATTTGAACAAAAAACTTAACAATTTCAGTGGCTTTTAGTTGTGTTTTTATGTAATCTTCCGTTTGAATGTTTTTACAATCACTTGGGCTGTTCTAGATGGAACATACAATTATACAAATAGACCAATACATTTTCGATTATTTAGTGTAAATCATAGGTGGTTAGTATTTTTATTAAGTTCAACATTCTGTAATGGAGAAGGGGTCATATGGATGAGGTGCACACAATGTACATCCCTAATTATTTATATCGATAATACTCCTGGCTTACTATCGTATTATTACTGAGAATCCAATCTTCAACCATTAAATCCTGTTCTCTCGATTGAATTTGTCTGAGGAGTGGATGGTAATCCACATGGATAAGCAACTGGATTCAGTTTTGTCCGTCTGTAGAGACAATGATTTATCTGACTACTCTAGCAGAAGATTTCAATAAAATCTGGCAATTATACTTATACAGTGGATACATTATGTGACACCGTCAATTGGAAATATTTCAGCGTCAGAAAATTTTGGCATTTCCCTTGCCTTGTACATTTGGTGAATAATTGATTTGTAATGAAAGATTAAAGATTCTGAAGATTTACTGGTTTTCTCTACCAGATCCTGTAACAATGACAAGTAGATCCCAGAGAGATCTGGCGCCCACCAAAAGAATGAATCTATGCTGACAAACGAAAGAGAGGATCTTTTCTCTGCTTTTAAAACTTTACTACATATTATAATTATGAAATTTGAGAAAAGATCCCTTTGAGAACTATCTTAGATATAAAACGGTAACAACATATCAATTATCAATTCCAAGATGGTGTGTCCGGCCATACTGTTGACCGATTGGTCCTAAAATTCAAACCATGCACAACTAGACCAGTAAAGGGGAACTGCAAAAAAAAATTGGAGACAGATCCGCTTCTAGTACTTTTTCGAAAGAAAAAGTGGTAACAAGCTTCAACTAACAAAATCCAAGATGGAGGCCTGTCAGCCATCTTTGTTCATCAATCAGCTCTCAACAATGCAATATGCACAACTAGAACCCATAGGGAACATGGACATGCCAATTTGAGACAGATCCCATTAGTAGCTTTTCTGAGAATAATGGTAACAAGCTTTCAGCCTCAAAATCCAGACTGGCCGGCCTGCGGCCATCTTGTTCACTGATCGGTCCAAAAAATGTGGATATGCAAGCGCTAGAGCCCCAGGGGACCTGCACATGCAATTTGACACGGAGTCCATAAGTACTTTCGAGTAAAGCGCGTAAGCAATACATCAATTGTCCAAAATCCAAAGATGGCATCTCTGTCGACCATACTTGTTCATCGATCGGGTATCCAAAATGCTAATGCACAACTTGTGGCCCTAGGGGAAAGCTACAGTGAATTTGGAGAGACAATCGCTGTCGATACTTTCTGAGAAATAGCGGTAACAAATTTTATTTCAAATCAAATCAAGATGGTGGCCTGTCGGCATCTTGTTACCGATTGGTCCCAAAATGCAATATGCACATACTCACAACCCTAAGGGAAACCTACCATGTGAAATTTGAGAGAGATCCCTTCATTAACTTTCTGAGAAATAGCGTAAACAAACTTTATCAATCAAAATCCAAGATGGCGGACCTGTCGGGCCATGCTTGTTGACGATTGGTCCCAAAATGCAATATATGAAACAACTAGACCCTAGGGGAACCTAACATTGAAATTTTGAGAGAGATCCCTCAGTACTTTCTCGCGAAATAGGGGTAACAAACTTAACTATCAAGTCCAAAGATGGCCGTCTGGCGGCCGTTTTAATTGACTGATTGGTCCCAAATAACAATAGCGCAACTAGGCGCCTAGGGGAACCTACATATGAAATTTGAGAAAGATCCCTTCATTAGCACTTTCTGAGAAATAGCGGTAACAAGAATTGATAACGGACGGAAGGACGGAAAAAACGGAACTGAGAGGACGGACGAACGGACATGGACGAAAAGCTATTGAATAGCCCGACCATCCATCCCATCCATCTGATGATGGTGGCTAAAAACTAACGGTTGTTAGTTTTGAAGCCATATCAAATACAAAGACATTCTTTTGAAATTATTGGTTCTGAAGTAATAATAAATAGTTACATATTAATCTTTACAAGTAAGTTGAATATAAATAATCACAGATCACAATACATAATTCTGTACATATAAAAACTCCAAAAAAAAGATCACAGCAGTGATAGAAAGGGAAATAACTCTTATACAACATTGAAAAATCGAAAAATCACAGTACAAGTAGGCCATACTTGTTGGGGTTTTCGTCGATAGCATATATGTCGCATTAGACGAGAGTTTTCCTGCGATCGTTGGTATATGAACTTAGTAGTGTCAAATATGGTGGCAGAATTAAATATCATTACAAGTGGCATCGTAAATAAAGGTATGGACTACCTTGTTCATCATATTCCTCTGAAATGTTTCTCTGTTCTTATTTTAGGTACACACTTAAATATTTTGATGATATGTTGTGCAGTGTAATGTTGAAACATGAGAAATAAACCGTTATAGGAGATTGACCAAAATAACCAACATTGGCGATTTCAATGTCAAGTTATAATAAAATTGAACACTGCCTTCAAAACTTATTTAATATTTGTGGAATGTCATTTTCATGACTTATTTTTCATGTAAAATGTGAATGCAATGAAAAAAAGCAGTTTTTTCGATCTTTGATCCGATTTGGGTACTGTGACCTTAACATGTACATATTTGCACAAAAGAAAGACTCGCAAGGTATTGCTGTTTTGTTTCCAGTTGACAGAATATATCTTAAATATTTTTACCAGAGAGTGTGTGTTTTATAAAAAATAGTGTGTAGATAATTTTCATATTTGTATGCAAACAAATAAATATGTAGCTAAATTTTTGTTTGTTAAATTTTGGCGTTTTCATGCCAAAATAAGCTAAAATATTCCCAATTTACGATATATCAGAAACAATCAACTTTATAGTTATGACTCTTTGTTACTAAAACTACTACTCGTCCTAAACTACTGAACAGATTTCATAAAACATGGTGGCAATAATCCTTATTACAGCGCAGATGTTTATTATTTATATCAGAACAAGAATGTCTGCACCATTCTCAGAGTTATGCCCCTTTGTTCAAAACAGGGGCTATAAGTTAGACTCCTGGCGAATCGTACAATGTAATTTCATTACGAACTAGATATTCATTACAAACAACACATTGCAATGTTGAAATATTCAATAAAATTTAATAGACAGATCGATGTAACGCCATGAAATATTATGCATGATCTAGTATGTTAAAACATGCCATGCTATAGCTAATCTTAATATCAAATGAATTATTGTTGTAAAAAATTGAATCCATGTTGTAAATACCTCCCTCATTCTCCATTTCAATAATAATATCATTCATCATACCTTTAGTTCTGACTAGATTCAAAAACCAAAGTAAAAAAAAGATCCACAAAAAATTGATGCAACACTGAAAATTGTCTGGATCAAAAGAATGTTAAATGTTTGGGGGATTTTTTTTCTGGTTGTCATCCAATTGCTCTAGTTTATTTTCCCAACGTTAGACACTTTAGAAAAACCTGCTTAACTATTGCAGCCCCTTCACTGTTTGGACAAACCCCTGTAGAGTCGTCTCACACATTGCTACTAGTTAAGATAAACCTACTGCCAAGTTTTGAGCTTCTCACTTTGTTTTCTCTGTTTTATTGTTTTTTCAGCCACTTACTCATCACCATCTGAATCCATGGTACTTTCCCCTTTCTTGGTGGTAGTATCCCTAGATATCACCATTTGAATCCATGCGTACTCTTATTTTGATATCCACTAAACGGTCTTTCTTACAATCATCTGAAATCCATGGTACTTTCATCACTTTCTTGGTGGTAAAACATTTCGAATCCATGGTACTTATCTCGCATTACTGGTGGTAGTTCCCTAGGACTATCCACCATTGAATCATGGTACTTTCCCTTTCTTGTGGTTTGTATCCTAGAATATCACCATCTGAATCCATGGTACTTTCCCTTTCTTGGTGGTTGTATCCCTAGATATCACATCTGAATCCATGGTACTTTCCCTTTCTTGGTGGTTGTATTCCTAGATATCACCATATGAATCCATGGTAATTTTACTTTCTTGGTGGTAGTATCCCTAGATATCACCATTTGAATCCATGGTACTTTTCTTTTCTTTGTGTTTGAATGTTCTCACCTTTATAATTTACCAGTATTTCTGTTGTTAACAGTTCAGTAATGGCAGACATAATGGCACCCTCTCTGCTACTTTTGGACCAGTCTGTTGGTCCCGGATGTTTGATTTTTTCCTCCAATATTTTGTCTAACTGTTGTCGAAGATCCTACAAAAAAACAGGATGTATTATTGATGTTATAATGTCACCTATACACGTGGTTAGTTGAATGATTTCACAACTTTATTCAGCAAAACATATGGTTTTCAATAGATTATGCTGTTCCAGATTAGGTTGGGGGAAACCTTTGAGTAGCCAGATTTAATACCCAGAGAAAAGCCACTTGGTCACATTAACACAGATATAAGGGCAAACAAAATCAAAGAAATTTTGAAACATGGAAATATCAACATCTAAATAAGAACTGCTCACAAACAGACGGACAGACAATGAACCATGGATAAAAAGCGATTTGAATACCATTTAATGATGGTGGGCTACTAAAGCTAAGTGAGAGGATTACAGTTACATTACTCATCATTCGAAGCCTACCTTGACCATCTGAGCTGTTGATAAACTGGTCCAAAATAAGATCCATTCATCCACTGTAACTTTTGGCCTCAGTTCGTCATCCTGTTTATAAGATAAGATATTGATTCCATCATATTTACTCCATGTTTGTACAAGTATAATTCTTTAACTCTTACTTGACCCTCTCTCGATTGACCTGTAAGATCGAATATTGTGTCCATAGAAATCTATTTTTATCAAATTATCAGTCTTGTTAAGTACCATTCTGAAGTTCAATCTAGCAAAAGCATCATTCTGAACTCAACTGTTTTATGTGGATGTCACAAAATTCTGGACCTTTTAAAAGTGAGATGTTAAGATTGACGGGCAATGCTGATGACAAGGTGATTTGTGATGCCTTTCTTTTTAATTGTTTGCTTGATAGACATGTACATACCACCATTTCTTCTGATGCTTCAATCTCGCCTCCAAACATGAGAAGTGAGTAGGGGGACACTACACTGGTATCGTATAGATACACCTGAAATAATCACAAGTTGATCAGCATCTAAGGAACACAACTCACGGGAGACATCAGTGTTTCTCCAACCCATAAACCGTAATCAGAATCTGTGAAAACCGTGAAAAGTTCTATATTCCTAATGGACAATAAACCTATATATCTAACTAAATCTTTATAACATTTTATATTGCCAAGGCTCTGGGTTATGTCCCCTGGCCGAGACACACCAAAGTCTATAAAAGTGGTAGTTTCTGCTCCTGCTTAACGCTCAGCATACAGGAAGTGGAACTACTGGTTCGACCGTTGTCAGTATAATGTGACTGGGTGGGGTGTGTTGCTTGGTGTCTTCGGCGGCATGCTTCAGTGATATAGCACAATAAAAAGGGCAACAGTTCCACTATACAAGAAGACACAACATGAATATACCGCAGTCTCCCAAATCACGCACCTCGCACAACATACACGCAACATACCGCATACATGGGAGGCCGTCCTTACATGACCAGAGCTGTTAATAGGATGTTAATAAATCAAACAAACAAAATTATGTTGCCATTGACAACAGGCTACTTATTTTGATGTTATCATCACTATTCCCCCAATTACATACGAAACTGATACTGGGTGTGATATCTCGTACAGCATTGAAAGGGTTGAAATATAGCAAACACTAAATGTACCCTCCCATTTAACGGTGAAGACATACAACTTGCCAGATGGTAGTTGTGTGAAAATCTGGAGCTTACTATACAGATTGAAAATGTGGTTCTCTATAAAAACTACTAGGCTACTGCCCTACATAGGTCGCGAACAAATCAGAGACCAGTGACAGTCTCCTGTCCAAATTTTTTTTTTTTTCCAGCGTTTCTCACTTATCTTTACTAACAAACCTTATAACTTTATAAATGAACCTTTACAATGCAAACTTATCTTTACTAACAAACCTTATAACTTTATAAATGGACCTTTACAATGCAAACTAACATTGTAGAGCCTAAGTCAATAAATATTAAAAGAAAATATTGGACTTACCTGCTCAGTTTTCATTTTCTTGTGATAGATGAACCATGCTGAGTTTAAATCGTTGTTTCTTTTGTTTACAGAAGAAGGATGAAGATAAACAAACTCTCGACCTTTTAGGTGTAGCTTCATAGGCTTGTAATGTCTGGAAAAAAGTCATTTTGTTTATTTAAGGATTAATTTGAATATATTTTTTATGTTATGGAGATTTAACACAAAAATCTGAGTGTACTCTAAATAAACCGCGAAGCAGTTTATGATGAGAGTACACTCAGATTTTTGTGTTATATCTTCTAACATAAAAAAATCTATTCAAATTAATCCTTATAATTCAATTTAATAAGATAATCTCTTCAATACTTAAAATTCATTTTGGGACTCTTTTGTCTATGAAATCATTACGCCGTCATCTCAGCCAATCAA
>SAYR01017816.1:4439267-4451617 GCA_004382745.1 Argopecten irradians irradians
CATCTGTTGGCGTTCCTCTAACCAGAACTCCTTGACGGGGTATGAAACCCAGGAACTGCTGAATAAACTCACTCCTGTCTCATCTGTTATGGCGTCCCCAAACCAGAAACTCCTTGACAGGGTATTAAAAGACCCGGAATGTGAACTAAACTTACGCCTGTCATCTGATTATGGCGTCTCTAACCAGAACTCCTTGAACGGGGTATGTAAACCCAGGGAAACTGTAACTAAACTTACCCTGTCATCGTATGAAGGCGTCCTCTAACCAGAAACTACTTGATGGGGTATATGTAAACCCAGGAACTGTGAACTAAAACTAGCCCTGCTCATCTGTATGGCGTCCCTAACCAGAAACTCCTTCACGGGTATGTAAACCCAGAGAACTGAGGAACTAAACATACCCTGTCATTTGTATTGGATGTCCCTCTAACCAGAAACTCCTTGACTGGGTATGTAAATACCAGAGAACTGTGAACTAAACATACCTGTCATTTGTATGGGCCATCCTCTAACCAGAATCCTTGACGGAGTATGTAAACCCAGGGAAACTAGAGAACTAAACATACCCTGTCATTGGTATGGCTCCTCTAACCAGAACTCCCTTGACTGGGTATTAAAACCCAGGGAACTGAGAAACTAAACATACCCTGTCATCTGTTATGGCGTCTCAACCAGAACTCCTTGACTGGGTATGTAACCCAGAGAAACTGTTGAACTAACATACCCTGTCATTTGTATGGCGTCCTCTAACCAGAATCCTTGACTGGGGTATGTAGCCCAGGGAACTGAGAACTAAACTTACCTTGTCATCTGTATGCGTCCCCAACCCAGTACTCCTTGACAGGGATATGTAAACCCAGGGAACTGTGAAACTAAACTTACCTTGTCATTCTGTATGGCATCCTCTAACCAGAACTCCATTAGACAGGATGTAAACCCAGGGAACTGTTGAACTAAACTTACCCTTTTAATCTGTTATGGCGTCCCTCTAACCAGAAAACTCCTTGACCCTGTGGTATGTAAACCCAGGGAACTGTAACTAAACATACCCTGTTCATTTGTATGCGTACGCTAACCAGAACTCTGACGGGTATGTAAACCCAGGAACTGAGAACTAAACTTACCCTGTCGATCTGTATGGCGTCCTCCTAACCAGTTACTTCCTGGACAGGGTAGTAAACCCAGGGAACTGTGAACTAAACTTACCCTTGTCATCTGTATGGCATCCTCCTAACCAGAACTCCTTGACGGTATGTTAACCCAGGGAACTGTGAACTAACTTACCTGTCAAATGTATGTTCCCTAACCAGAACTCCTTGACAGGTATGTTAAACCCAGGCGACTGTGAACTAAACATATCCTGTTCATGTTGTATGGCGTCTCTAACCAGAACTCCTTGACTGGGTATGTAAACCAGGAACTGAGGAACTAACTTACCCTTCATCTGTATGGCGTCGCTCAACCAGAATCCCTTGATAGGGTATGTAAAACCCAGGGGAACTGTGAACTAAACTTCCCTGTCATCTGTATGGCGTCCTCGTAACCAGAACTCCTTGACTGGTATGTAAACCCAGGAACTGTGAACTACATTATCCTGTCTTTGTATGGGCGTCCTCTAACCAGAAACTCCTTGACTGGGGTATGTAAACCCAGGAACTGAGAACTAAACTTACCCTTGTCATCTGATGGCGTCCTCTAACCAGAAACTCCTTGACGGGGTATGTTAAACCCAGGGAACTGTGAACTAAACTATACCCTGTCATCTGTATGGCGTTCCTCTAACAGAACTCCTTACGGGGTATGTACAAAGCCCAGTGAACTGAGAACTAAACATTACCCTTGTCATTTGTATGGCGTCCTCTAACCATTAACTCCTTTCGCGCGAGGTATTGTAAACCCACGGGAACTGTGAACTAACTTACCCTGTTAATCTGATGGCGGTCCTCTAACAAATCCTTGACTGAGTATGTAAATCAGGGAACTGTGAACCTAAACATACCCTGTTCAATCTTATGGCGTCCTCTAACCAGAACTCCTTGACGGGTATGTAAACCCAGGGAATCTGTTGCAAAACCTAAACTAACCCTGTCATCTTATGCGTTCCCCTAACCAGAACTCCTTGACAGGGTATAAAACCCAGGGAACTGTGGAACTAAACTACCCTTTTATCTGTATGGCGTCCTCTAACCAGAACTCCTTGACTGGTATGTAAACCAGGGAAACTTTGAAACTAAACTTACCCTTCATCTGTATGGCGTCTCTAACCAGAACTCCTTGACTGGGGTATGTAAACCCAGGTTGGGATGTGAAGCATAAGGGGCAGTCGTCTGGTGTAAAAGACAGTAAACACCAGTCAAGAGGATGCATATCTTTAAGAGGACTTTCGTAGTACTTATTAGCCAACTCAACAAACTGATTCCATTTTTTTAAGATTGATGAACTAAAACTTTTGCAAGGAACAGTGGGCTTGGGCTTATCAAGCTATTTCATCATCAGTAATGTGTATACAAGAACATTTGCTAGATTTAATTTTTTTTTTTCTAATTTTTCAAATTCAAGGATCTTAGGACATAAACATAATGAACTTACTGAAGTAAACTTGAGAACTCGTTGCAGCATTAAGTAGCACTCATCAAAATGACCTTGAGAAATTTGGCCAGTTTGTGGAAGAAGGTATTTAGAATGATGAAAGGTAGAAAGGTCAGACAAAAAGGTCTCTCTCCGCTGTATCTCGTGCTAACAACAAATGTGGATACTGACTCGGTCAGCAACCCTGTCAAAATATATTTATAAAATCGATGAACAACTCATACAATAGAACTCTGGCATTCTAAAACAGGCTTACTGGGTTTTAATTTCCATTTAGACAGAGGCATTCCGCAAGATTATTAATCAATCAATTGAATCAAATTCAAATTTATAATCAATTGCATAATACACTGTCAGTGTTCAAGCTATGGATTTGCAAGGGCAGGGTGTTGTGCAAAAAAAGGGCACTTTTATTAGGACTTAAAATTTTTAGCCAAGGCATTTTATTAACTAAATATTAGAATTCAATTGTTTTTTAAGGTATATGCACATGATTTCCACGTTTTGTTTAGAATAAGCGATATATAAACATGACTCAAAATGCCTCTGCCAGTGTAATTTTACACATCCCCAATTTCAAAAGCAAATATTACACAAGTTGTACAGTATATGACGTTCAAAGTAAATGAAGACTTATGCTCTTCATAATTTTGAGATCAATATATGATTTTTATAATATCTGTATAAGCCCTGTCTCGAGAACTTGGCATTAAGGTCACGATTCTGTGAGGACTTGAACAAGTGACAAAATTAAGGTGATATATTTCTTGGAGATTATAACACATAGCTGTTTAATTGTTACAAGGAAAAGAAAGAAAGATATATCTTATATGTTGAGTGTGTTGAAGTGCATTTCGATCAATTTAAGAAATGAAGCCTATAGAAGAAAAAAACTGTCAGTATCTATTAATAGTAATTGTGACTAGTTTCTGAAAAGACATAAACAAAAAATTCTCACAATTTAGTAATGAGTATATCAGCAAAGTACATTATAGTATTGACAGCTGATAGTGTAGGAATGGTGACATATGAAACAGCTTTGGAAATATAAAAAACCAATGCATGAAAGGATATATAAATAAATACACTGTAACTTTACGGATCTGACTCTAGGTATTTTAACAGTATTACCCCGTGGTACAGAACAGACCGATCCCTGATTCCTTGGTAACTTTCTGTAAATAAGGAAAAATTAACATGTATTTACTTAACAAACACAGTCAAAACCTGTGAAATCAATTTTAAAAGGGTAAGCAGCTATTTCAATACATCCGAGTTCAAAATCAAACGTGTTTTCCATTTGCTTATTGATGTATGGAAAAAGATAACTCATAGCATCTTTCATAATAGAAGAATGGCTGAAACCCATTTGTTGTTTTTCTATTCATTTTGTCAGATAAATTGTTGATTTTCAATATATATCAACATGCACGTGTGCACAACAGAATGATAACTATTTAAATGTATGACTTTATCATTTTTAATTCATTTTTATTACTTAATTCTCATATTTAATAAATTGAATCAATGAATTTAAGTTTAAAGCCCACCTTTTTAGTCTATTAAACAGAGAATCAATGAATTTTAAAAGTTTAACTTCCAACTTTCCAGGTCTATTAAACAGTGAACCTTGAATTAAGTTTATAGCCCACCTTTCTATTCTGATAATGAATCAATGAATTAAGTTTAGGCCAATCTTTCTAGTCAAGATGTGAATCAATGAATTAAAGTTTAATCCACCTTCCTATCCCTGATAGTGAATCAATGAATTAAGTTTATATGCCACCTTTCTATCCTGAGAGTGAATATAATTACGTGATAGCCCACCTTCTAGTCTGATAGAGTAGCCAATAGTCTCCTCCATCTAAGCCCTGGCCTCGTATCAGCCACTCGTTCTGCTACCTGTTTTCAAACAGTAAACATCTTGAGAAAAGTCTGACTCAATTTTGTTTTATATTCTGTCTATTTTTGTAATTTGTTTATGTTCAAAATCATTATAAACAATTGCATTTAATTTTTGTCTGTGTGAAAACTAAGTTATCTAAGATTAAGGAGATTCCATTGGCCATTCTGTATTTGAATATTACTGAGTTATCTTCCTTGCAGGTAGGTATATATTGTGACACCATTATGTTTACAAGCATAATTTTCATATACAGAGTAGATAACTCTAAGATGCAATAATGGAATTGAGAAAATATACCTTGGAAACATACAAGTGATACTGATTGTCACTATAAGTACAATCACATATTACACAATACAATACACTTACTGATATTGCACTGATCCTTTCTTGCTGTGTACAGATCACTTTACACTGGGACCCCTTCCCTCGGGATACACAGTCATCCAAAATAAAACTGAGGCACCTAAAATTGAGGTCAGTAAGGCTGAGGAATAATAAGCTCAAAAGATAAAAAAAAAAATAAAGGTCAAGGTCCATTATGTAACTTCAGGTAAATAAGGCCAAGGGTCATATGTAACTCAGGTCAATGACTAAGTAAGGAAACAACATCATAAAATGGTTTTTATGAGGAAAGAAGAATGTTGTTTAGGGGTCATTAATTAAGTTAACATTAGATAATTACCTGTGTTTATAATGGAGACATCTTATTACCGTGTACCTGATATTTATATGGAGATACCTGTATATTTAATGGAGACATCTTATTACCTGTGTACCTGAATTATTATGGGAGCATACCTGGTATATAATGGAGACAATCTTATTACCTGTGTACCTGAGATTATTAATGAGATACCTGGTACAGTGGAACCTCCCAAAACCGAACCTTCTCAAAACCGATCACCTCTAGAACCGAACATGGATGTCATGTACGGAAAATTGAATTCCTCTTTATTAATAGTATATAAAACTTCCAAAACCGATCCCTCCCCATCCGAATACCGGACCTTATTTGAGATCGGAATAGTCAATATAAACTAAATTACACTTCTGAAAACCGGCCTTACCTGAGCGACACCGATAGATTGCTTTGAGGTCTGATCAACCGACCGTGAAATACACACGTACCTGTACCATAGTTGTCGCATGCCATGTCCTGGGGCGTGTATACAGATGTTAAGGCTATAGGTACACGGTAATTATACCCGAGATGGTGGTGTAATTATGTAATCATGCCTATTGTTCAGATATCTAACGAAGGGTCTACCATGTGCATACGGTTTGTTTACTGTAGGAAAACAAGCAGAGCTAGTAACAAAGAGAAAGTTTCGTTTACATATGTAGTTGTCGGATAACGTAAATTATCTGTATGAAGAAGCCGAAGCTTTGTATTGTTTTAGAAAATGACTATGTCATATAATGACCGGCATCGACTGATCATCGGTGTAATTAAGACCATATAATTTGATTCTTGACGTAACCGGAGCGATCGGCCGTATGTTAGGTTTAGTGCAGACGAGAACATCCCCAAAACAATCACGAACAACTAACTAACTAAAACTACGTTTATAAGCGGTAACAAAGTCAAGTTTGCTGTAATCCATTCCTTTTAAACGTATGATTCTCTCTTTTGTGATAACATTCACATTAACAATCAATATCGGTCGGTTTTAACGAACACTAGGCATACATGCGGTGCACTAATGTAAAAAACGACTTCTGATCGATTAAATCCGGATCGTGATTATCGGTAGTCGGTTCACTTCTCCAAACCGAACCCTCTCTAAACCGGCCGAAATTATATGCACCGACCATGATCGGTTTCGGGAGGTTCCACTGTATATAATGGAGACATCTTTTGACCTGTGTACATGTGATTATTATGGAGATACCTGGTATTATAATGGAGACACCTTATTACCTGTGTACCTGAGATTATTATGGAGATACCTGGTATTATAATGGAGACATCTTATTACCTGTGTACCTGAGATTATTATGGAGATACCTGGTATCTTAATAGAGACATCTTATTACCGGTGTACCTGAGATTATTATGGAGATACCTGGTATCATAATGGAGACATCTTATTACCGGTGTACCTGAGATTATTATGGAGATACCTGGCATTATAATGGAGACATCTTATTACCTGTGTACCTGAGATTATTATGGAGATACCTGGTATTATAATGGAGATATCTTATTACCTGTGTACCTGAGATTATTATGAAGATACGTGGTATTATAATGGAGACATCTTATTACCTGTGTACCTGAGATTATTATGGAGATACCTGGTATTATAATGGAGACATCTTATTACCTGTGTAGTTTTACCACATCCAGTCTCCCCACTTATAACCAAACATTGGTGTGTTTCCAAGGCTTCCAGGATTGCCTGGATAGAGAAAAGAGCAGGTAACACAGTTACAACAAATACATTCAATTTAGAAAAAGGACTTATATCTTAAACCCTTAATTTGCTTATAACCTACTGATTTTTCCTAATATGTAATAGATATTTGCTACTGTTAATGTCTGCATTAAGACGGACAAAATAGTTTGATTCATACCAGACTTACCTATATTTTGCTACATATATTCTGAATTTTAATTTGCTTTTACTCAAACAGTTTGAAGACTTCAAATTGAAGTGTAGATTTATGATAAAATTTATTGTTTTTCATTTGTATAAGATTTTGCTACTTTTGAAAGTAATGAGACACTACTAAATCATTATTTCCTTTGTTGGTTTTACTCTGATATGCCAGAAAAACCCACTGTAGTGAAATGTATGTGAAATATTCAAACTCGCCTACTGTCCACCATTACACATATTGGTCGGATGTGTTGTATGCCAAACCCTGACCCTTGCCCACAGGGACCTGGCACGAATTTTTTCAACCAATAGTATACAAATATATATATTATAGTATCAAGGGTATGAACTCGGCGGTCGAAAAAAACGGACCTATTTTTTTAAAACCTTGATTATTTTAATAAATTGGTTCTATACAACATTGACGGATATCTTACATTGAAGAGAAATAATTTATCTTTCCATTGAGTGCTTGATGAACAAAATTGGCCAAGTATTGACGAAGTTATGGCTTGATGAATCAGGAAATTTACGTCAAATATGCTAGGTAGACATTTCGCTGTCCGGTTGAAAGTGGTCCGTTTGGAAAGAATGTCGTCTCGGCCTCTAATGGGTACCTCAAAAACCAAGCCAAAATCACAAAATCTACGCTTGTGGGGGTAAACAGTACCCATAACTGTGGTCATCCACAATCTCCTTTGGAGGTGTCATGACCCGTACTTTGTAGAAAACTCCATTTAAACCATCGTGTAGCTCACTTACTTTAACCGTCACCACCATGTTCATTTTTCTTCTCGGAACGCTCCTCGACTTTACATATCTTGACTACATTATGCAAATTATGTAGTTTGTGCTTGTGGGTAAACTCGAGAAGCGTTTCCGAAAAACAAATAAAAACATGGCGGTGTCGGTTAATGTAACAGAGCCCACGATGTTTAAATGGAGTTTTTACAAAGTACGGGTCATGAAACTCATCCAAAGGAGATTGTGGGATGAATAAGTTATGGTTACTGTTTGGTCCACCACATGTCGTGACGATCGTTTGCATCAAAAGCGTAGATTTTGTGATTTTGGGCTTGGTTTTTGAGGTACCCATTAGAAGCCACGACGACGAATTTCGACCGACAGGGAAATGTCTACCTAGCAATTTTTTCGTAAATTTACCGATTCATCAAGCATAACTTCGTCAATACTTGGCCAATGTTATTCATCAAGCATTCAATGGAAATGGAAATTATTTCTCTTTAAGGTAAGATATCCGTCAATGTTGTATAGAACCCATTTATTAAAATAATCACGGTTTTAAAAAAATAGGTCAGTTTTTCTAGACCGCCGAGTTCATACCCTTGATACTATAATATATATATGTATACTGTTAGTTTCAAAAAAATCGTGCCAGGTCCCTGTGCCCTTGCCAGTGTAGTAAAAAAAATTTTGTCTAGAACTACTCAAATCGCTCTTATAGTAGTGTGTTTACCTTATTAGATGCATGTTCTTTTCTAAAAAATAATTTCATCAACTCACCATTGTATATGTATTTTATTTGTTATATGTGCATGACATTGAACCTGGTATGGGTACAGCGTCCATGTTGTACCTACTTACTCGTATTGATTAACGATTTTGAATTTCAACGGTATCAATCACAACACTTAACAATGTCGTGAAATTTGTCAACATTTCTTGTGTATATGTCTCATAAGGAATGTAGAGCAACATATTTATGTCATATTTTGCTTCGTGGTTATTTAACAGAATTAGCCTCACTGAATTATCCATGTAACAGGATGTAACAATGGATGATTTGAATATCTTAGAACTAGAAATCTTTACCTCTCTTTTGTTATAGGAAGGAAGTTTTTTCCTAAAAATCCATCATCTTGATAAAAATGTCTGTTGTGTTTTTCGTTCGTCTGCCTCTTTCATAAGAAATTTATCTAATACTGATCACTGCCTAATCCAGTTAATCCTAAAGAATATATTCAATAAGAAACAATAAAAAAGTATATGCTATCTACATTATCATTAGAAAGCGAAATACCGACAATGCCTCCTTGTGAAAATGTAAGAAGGTAAAAATAAAAAAAATTTTGAGGGATTTTTTACTTGTTGCAAGCAAAAACACACTCAATATTATGCATTCTCAACTGTTATACTTTAATTAACAACAGACTTAAAATTGTAAAACTCTTTAATTCTCCTTCTCTCTAGACTTCTTTTATTTTCAGCATAAAAATGCAGGACAGGTATAAGAAAGGGAACACCTGTATATATATTTTCCTCTCTCAAACTAGACTGATTCATATTTTACCCTGGTTCCATTTCATCCTCAAAGATATAACTCCTAGCCTCCTTTTGGTTTGTGCATGACCCACGTCCATAGGCAACTCGTCAAATTCATTATAATCCTCCTCCATCTCCTCACATAAAATCTCCTCATTTATCTCCCTTGATGAGTTACTCCCATGGCTCCAGTCTCCATTTGGTCTGAATCTGTATCCCTCCATGGATCATAAGAGACACAGTCCGCTGTCCATCATTATCTAATTTCACTTTAGAATTTGAATATTTCTCTGAACTATGACTTCTGGCCCCTGATGACCTCTGGCTACCAGAGAATCCTGCTGCAGTGTTTGGGCGCTGGAAAAGTCTGACGGCTTCTGGCCACATCATGAGATGTTGATGGCCGTCCTCTTGGTTCACTTAATCAAAGTAGTAAAAATTATACAAATGTGGTCATACTGCACACAATATTCCCTAAATATGTTTAAAGATGCTCCACCACGAGAGAGCATAAACAATACTTATCATTTGTAATGATTATTGGTGTTTTAATCGTGTATGTATATGTCTAACTTACACGAAATAAATATAAAATAATTTATTTTGCCTTTGGAGCAAGCTCAATCAGTACTTCATAGAGGACATAGTGTCACAGAATTTTCCCAGGCGGAAATTATTATTTTAATGTTTTGATCTTTGAAGTAAAATAAGATGGTCAAACTTTTTTTCTATGTGGTAATCGATGGTGTAAAGTAAATAACTTTTGTAACTGAGAAAAAATAATAATTCGACTGCTCCTGTTTTTTGATACCTTTTTGACAGTGGACATCTTTAATGTAAAAAATCTGAAACTTGAACAGTTGATTTTAATTACACCATTGTACTGGTAAAATTTGAATCCTAGCGATGTCCTGAATTTAAAGTGCTTGTAGCAGTGTCAGCAACTTTGCTTATCAAACAATAGTATCCAAATCATAATTCACTTGATAATTTTTCGAAATTTTTAAAAAAATACCGACAAGTTTTAATTTTAAGAAATACGGTTTTGTCATTTGTCCTACAATTTAATTCTTAGATTTCAATCTACAGATTCCATTTTTTTCATTTGAAAATGTTTTTGTGTAAGAAAATTAACCAGCTTTACCAATACTCATTCTTATTTTTCCTTTCTATATATATTTTTTTCAATTAATCAGCAAATACAGATTACACTATTAATAAATAATTCCTATTTCATTCTCTCATAATTTAATGAATACTATTTTGTTATCAATTATTAATTAATATTGTATAAATATTACATTTGTGGAAATCTCACCCTTTCACCTAATATAGTAATTCTGAGTTTCTTGTCCATTCACATATACATATATTCTTTATTCCATAGTTGGTTTCTGTGCTAATTTCACCACACACTTCCATATTTTTACAAACCAGCCTCTTAAATTTTCACAGAAAATCAAACACTTTTGGAATCTCACCCTTTCACTCATTCAATAGCATTGAGTTCTGTCCATTCAACAATCCATTATTCTTTCAATTCCCTTAGGATTTTTTTTCTGTCAATTTCACCACAGCACTTTCATTATTTTAACGTACCAACCTTCTTAAATTTAACCAGAAAAAAAAGCTAATTAATAAATAATTTGATTCAATATTTTACTAGCTTATTTGATGTAAATTTTAAGGGCCTTTTTAAAACAGTGGGATTACAGAGTTTTTTAATAAATGATTTGTACATTTTAGTAAATTATCTGTTAAGTTCGAGTTGTGTTTTTTATCTCGTGTCCACTACAGAATCTGCGTTTTTGTTTCCTCATTTTCCAAATTTCTTTAAGATTTCCTTGCTTCCAAAATTTGCCAATTTCGGTGTGAATATTCAAGATTACTACCATTTATTTATATGATCCGCATTAATTTGGTAGATTTTCCGAAAATTCTTTTCTTTTTATATTCAGATATTGAATTTATGTTTGTGTCATTAATATTGCTTGTTGCAATTGAAATCGTTAATTATTTTTATCCATTTTGTTCCAAATGATTTTATTTGAAAAAACAATTGCTAAAGAGGTGGATATGTGTTCTTCTTTGTGTCTTACATTAGAACCATTTGGTTTTTTGCAATATATTTAAGTTTATACTCAGTCGTAAATTCTATTGATAACATTCTCCATTGAAAATTCCTGATTTTCTATCGTTTATTTATTTTATCAATTAAAGAGAAGCCAGGTTGGCTTCCAATTTTGAAATTTTTTCATTCATTTTTTGATGGATCTATATTTCATTACCTTGGTTAAAAAATTATCAATTAAATACAATTATTAAAATGCTTGTTTTAAAATAGAAGACTGTTTTTTATTTAACTACTAGGTCAATCTGAGGATTTGGAGAAAATTTATTATCATTTTTCTATTATTGTTTTCGCAGTAAAGTTTTCCAATCTAAAGGAATTGCCCTTCTGACTTTTGCAAATTCTGATATCCCAGTTTTATTTTAGCTTTTTTAACTTTTCTAAGTAATTGTTTCCATTAAATGAAGTTCCGTTTTTTGCTCAATATCAGTCATATTATCAACCTTGATTCTTTTTTGTAGATAAACCAGTTTCTTTTGCACCTATTTTTTACATCCCACACAGGAATCAAAATATTAACTGGTTCATTTCTTTCTGGAAATTCGTTCAGTTATGTATTTGTTGTTGCCAGTTCATTATGGTTAGTTGAGAACAAAAAAGTGAATTTGTTATGATATAGAGTTTTCCTTTCAATGACAAATTCTCATTTTCATGGGTGTTAATTAATGTTTTCTTCCATTTTTTTTATCTTATTATCCCATTATTTTTCGGAGTGTCGATTACAAACAAACCCATTATAATAATTTCCTAAAACTTTTTATGCTGTCACTTATTTCCATGATATATCTGGTAAAGTTTTGGAGGGTCTTTCGCTTCCAGCTTCTCATGTACATCC
>SAYR01017816.1:4451642-4486645 GCA_004382745.1 Argopecten irradians irradians
AGACTTTGGCATGAAAGTCACGATTCCTGGTGAGGCTTGAACAAGTGCAAAATTAAAGGTGATATATTTCTTGAGTTATAACACATAGCTGTTTATTTACAATGAAAAGAAAGAAAGATTATATCTTATATATTGAGTGTGTGAAGTGTCATTTGGATCCAATTAAGAAATGAAGGCCTATAGAAGAAAAAAATTGTCAGTATCTTTCAATAGTAATTGTGACCTAGTTTCTGAAAGACATAACAAACGAAATTCTCCCAATTTAGTAATGAGTATATCAGCAAGTACTAATATGAGTATTTGACAGCTCGATATGTGAAGGATGGTGACATATAAACACTTTTGGAAAATAATAAACCAATGGTATGAAAGATATATAAATAATACATAACTGTAATCTTACGATCTTGACTCTAGGTATTTTAACAGAATTATCCCGTAGGTACAGAACAGTACCGATCCCCTGATTCCTTGGTAACTTTCTGTAAATAAGGAAAATTAACATAGTATTTACTTAACAAAAAGTGCAAAACCTGTGAAATCAATTTTAAAGTAAGCGAGATTCAATACATCCGAGTTCAAATCATAAAAGTGTTTTTTTTTTCGTTTTCCATGCTTTATTGATTTATTGAAAAGATAAACTCATAGCTATCTTTCATAAATAGAAGAATGGCTGAACACAGATTTTGTTGTTTTCTATATCAATTTTGGTTCAGATAATTGTTGATTTTCAATATTTAACGAAGGACATAGTCATCTCAGATCCCCGGCCAATGAAGAAGCAAAGAAACCAATATCAAGCTGAAAAGTAAGTTGATTGTGGACACTTATGTTGTTATGAGGAAAAAAAACAAGGAAAAAGCGAAGTGAGCTAAAGAAAGATGGAGTATAATTCAAAGTAGAGCAGGGCGCAATTGTTGAATCAGGTATACAGCCTTGAACATTTATATATAGACTATATACACCCCAAAGATGGGTGGAGTTTGCAAAGTAACATTACCATTTACCATTGATATTTTTCAGCAATGTTTCCATGTGTTTGGTAACAGAAAAAGTGCAAAAAAAGAAAAACCTAAAAATAGCAAAAGGTACTACAGACCATAAAAAGATTGGTCTATGAAGTTTTCATGGAAATATCTCTGTGGTTTTTAGAGTTTATGCTCCGGAAAGTGAAACCTGCCTACAAAAATATGATATTTTCAGCAATGTTTCTATGGTTACAGAAAGAAAGCACAAAAAGTGAAAAGCCTATAAATAGCAAAAGGCACTAACTAGACCCATAAGAACAATGTGTCTATAAGTTCATCTGCGAAATATCTCTGCTGTTTTTAGAGTTGGGCTCCTAAACGATTCTTACACAAAAATCTGCCAATTTTCAGCAAAGTGTTTGCCATGGTTACAGAAAAAAAGTACCCAAAAAGTGAAAAACCTTTAAATAGCAAAAGCGACTACTAGACCATAAGACTGTGTAATGTGCCTATTGGAGTCTGACTTTGCAAATATTTTCTTTCTGGGTTTTGAGTTATGCTCGGAAACAACCTGGTACAAAAATATAATATTTTCAGCAATATTTCCATGGTTACGGAAAAAAATGCAAAAAATGAAAACCCTAAAAAAGCAAAAAGGCACTACTAGACCAAAAACCAATGTTTGTAATGAATTTCGTGGAAATATCTCTACTGGTTTAGAGTTATTGCTCTGGAACCATTCGTACGGACGGGACGACGGAACCCATTTGTATATCCCCCGCCAACGTCGTTGGGCGGGGGGATAAACAACGTGCACGTAGTGCACAACAGAATGATAACTATTTAAATTGTATGACTTTATTATTTTTAATTCATTTTTATTACTGTAATTCTCATATTTAATAAATGAATCAATGATAAAGTTTAAAAGCCCACCTTTTAGTCTATTAAAACAGAGAATCAATGAATTTTTAAAAGTTTAATTCCAACTTTCTAGGTCTATTAAACAATGAACCATTGAATTAAGTATACACTTTCTATTCTGATAATGAATAATGAATTAAGTTTTAGGCCAACCTTTCTAGTCAAGATAGTGAATCAATGAATTAAAGTTTAATCCACCTTTCCTATCCCGATCAGTGAATCATGAAAACTAAGTCTTATAGCCCACCTTTCTATCCTGAGGATTGAATAAATAAATTAACGTGATAGCCCACCTTCTAGTCTGAAGAGTACCAATAGTCTCCTCCAGTCTAAGCCCTTGCCTCGTCGTTCAGCCACTCGTTCTGCTACCTGCTTTTCAACAGTAAACATCTTGAGAAAGTCTGACTTCAATTTTGTTTTTATTCTGTTCTATTTTTGTAATTGTTTATGTTCAAAAATCATTTATAAACAAATTGCGATTTTAATATTTGTTTGTGTGAAAAGTATCTAAGATTTAAGGAGAATTCCATGGCCATTCTGTATTTGATCATATTACTAAGGTTGTATCTTCCCTTTGCAGGTAGGATATATTGTGACACCATTATGTTTACAAGCATACATTTTCATATACAGAGTAGATAACTCTAAGATGCAATAATGGAACTGAGACAATATACTTGGAAACATACAAAGTGAAACATGATTGTCACTATAAGTACAATACACTTATTCACACAATACAATACACTTACTGATATTGCACTGATCCTTCTTTGCTGTTACCAGATCACTTTACACTGGGACCCCTTCCCTCGGGATACACAGTCATCCAAAATAAACTGAGGCACCTAAAATTGAGGGCAGTAAGGCTTAAGGAATAATAGCTCAAAAATTAAAAAAAAAAAAATAAGGTCAAGAGTCATATGGTAACTTCCAAGGTCATTTTTATTCAAGGCCTAAGGGTCATTTAACTCGGGGGGGAACAACATCATAAAATGTTCTTATGAGGAAAAGAAGAATGTTGTTTAGGGTCATTAATTAAGTTACATTAGATAACTACCTGTGTTTATAATGGAGACATCTTATTACCGTTGTACTGATATTATTATGGAGATACCTGGTATATAATGGAGACATCTTATTACCTGTGTACCTGAGATTATTATGGAGATACCTGGTATTATAATGGAGACAATCTTATTACCTTGTACCTGAGATTATTATGGAGATTACCTGCGTATATAATGGAAGACATCATTATTCTACCTGTGGTACATGTGATTATTATGGGAGGATACCTGGTTTACTAATGGAGAAACATCCCTTATTTTCCTGGTCTAAATTGATTATTATGGAGATAATCCCTGGTATTATAATGGAGAACATCGTATTACCTGTGTTATCTGATGATTATTATAGGAATTACCTGTGTATATAATGGAGACATCTTATTACCGGTGTACCTGAGATTATTATGGAGATACCTGGCATTATAATGGAGACATCTTATTACCGGTGCTATCCTGAGACTTATTATGAGATACTGGATTATTATAATGGAGAACATCTATTAAACCTGCTGGTACTTGTGATTATTATGAAGTAATGACGGGGTATCCTGATAATGGAGACATCTTATTACCTGTATACCTGTGATTATTATGGAGATACCTGGTATGATAATGGAGACATCCTTATTACCGGTGTACCTTGAGATTATTATGAGATACCTGTATTATCATGGAGACATCTTATTACCTGTGGCTTACCTGAGCATTATTATGGATGATACCGGTGTATCTATAATGGAGACATCTTATTACCTGGTGTACATGATGATTATTATGGAGATACCCGGTATATATAATGGAGACATCTTATTACCTAGTGTACCTGAGATTATTATGGCAGATACCTGGTTATTATAAATGGCAGACATCTTATTACCTGTGTACCTGGAGATTATTTATGGAGATACCTGGTATTCATAAATGAGACATCTTATTACCGTCGTACCTGAGATTATTATGGAGATACCTGGTATCTATAATGGAGACATCTTATTACCTGTACCTGAGATTTATTATGGAGATACCTGGTATTATAATGGAGACATCTATACCTGTGGTATCCTGAGATTTATTATTGAGATACCTGGTATCATATAATGAGACAATCTTATTACCTGTGTTACCTGAGAGTTATTACTGTAGATACCTGGTATTATAATGGAGACATCATATTACCTGCTGTACTCTGAGATTATTCAGGAGATACCTTGGGTCATTATAATATGGAGACATCTATTACCTGTGTGTACGAGATATTAATGGATACGTGGTATTAATAATGGAGACATCTTTTACTGTGTCCTCTGAAGATTAATTATGGAAGATACCTGGGTAATTATGAATGGAGACATCTTAATTACCTGTGTACCTGAGATCTATTATGCGAGATAGCCTAGGTATTATAATGGAACATCTTATTACCTGATGTACCTGAGATATTATGGAGATACCTGCGTATTATATAATTGGAAGAGCATCTTATTACCCGTGTACCTGAGATTATATGGAGATACCTGGTATAAATGGAGACATCTTATACCTGTTTACCTGAGATTTATTATGGGAGATACCTGGTATTATAATGAACATCTTATTACCTGTGCTACCTGAGTTATCATGGAGATACCTGCTATTAAATGGCAGACATCTTATTACCTGTGTACCTGAGATTATTATGGAGATTACCTGGTATTATAATGGAACACTTCTTATACCTGGTGTACCTGAGATTATTATGGAGATACCTGGTATTATAATGGAGACATCTTATTACCTGTGTACCTGAGATTATTATGGAGATACCTGGTATTATAATGGAGACATCTTATTACCTGTGTACCTGAGATTATTATGGAGATACCTGGTATTATAATGGAGACATCTTAATACCTGTGTAGTTTTACCACATCCAGTCTCCCCACTTATAACCAAACATTGGTGTGTTTCCAAGGCTTCCAGGATTGCCTGTATAGAGAAAAGATTAACACAGTTACAACAAATACATCCAATTTAGAAAAAGGACATACATCTTAAACCCTTAATTTGCTTATAACCTACTGATTTTTCCTAATATGCAATAGATATTTGCTACTGTTAATGTCTGCATTAAGATGGACAAAATAGTTTGATTCATACCAGACTTGCCTATATTTTGCTACATACATTCTGAATTTTAATTTGCTTTTACTCAAACAGTTTGAAGACTTCAAATTGAAGTGTAGTATGATAAAATTTATTGTTTTTCATTTGTATAAGATTTTGCTACTTTCGAAAGTAATGAGACACTACTTAATCATTATTTCCTTTGTTGGTTTTACTGTGATATGCCAGAAAAGCCCACTGTAGTGAAATGTATGTGAAATGTTCAAACTCGCCTACTGTCCGCCATTACACATATTGGTCGGATGTGTTGTATGCCGAATCCTGACCCTTGCCAGTGTAGTAAAAAAATACTTTTGTCCAGAACTACTCAAATTGCTCTTACAATAGTGTGTTTACCTTATTAGATGCATGTTCTTTTCTAAAAAATAATTTGATCAACTCCACAGTGGTTATGTATTTTATTTGTTATACGTGCATGACATTGAACCTGGTATGGGTACAGCGTCCATGTTGTACCTACTTACTCGTATTGATTAACGATTTTGAATTTCAACGGTATCAATCACAACACTTAACAATGTCGTGAAATTTGTCAACATTTCTTGTGTATATGTTTCATAAGGAATGTAGAGCAACATATTTATGTCATATTTTGCTTCGTGGTTATTTAACAGAATTAGCCTCACTGAATTATCCATGTAACAGGATGTAACAATGGATGATTTGATATCTTAGAACTAGAAATCTTACCTCTCTTTTGTTATAGGAAGGAAGTTTTTTCCTAAAATCCATCATCTTGATAAAATGTCTGTTAGTTTTTCGTTCGTCTGCCTCTTTCATAAGAAATTTATCTAATACTGGATCACTGCCTAATCCAGTTAATCCTAAAGAATATATTCAATAAGAAAACAATAAAAAAGGTATATTGTGAAAAATGTAAGAAGTAAAAATAAAAAAATTTTGAGGGATTTTTTACTTGTTGCAAGCAAAACACACTCAATAATTATGCATTCTCAACTGTTATACTTTAATTAACACAGACTTAAAATTGTAAAACTCTTTAATTCTCCTTCTCTCTAGACTTCTTTATTTTCAGCATAAAAATGAGGACAGGTATAAGAAAGGAACACCTGTATATATATTTTTCCTCTCTCAAACTAGACTGATTCATATTTACCCTGGTCCATTTCATCCTCAAAGATATAACTCCTAGCCTCCTTTTGGTTTTGCATGACCTCCACGTCCATAGGCAACTCGTCAAATTCATTATAATCCTCCTCCATTTCCTCACATAAATCCTCCTCATTTATCTCCCTTGATGAGTTACCTCCCATGGCTCCAGTCTCCATTTTGTCTGAATCTGTATCCCTCCATGGATCATAAGAGGACACAGTCCGCTGTCCATCATTATCTAATTTCACTTTAGAATTTGAATATTTCTCTGAACTATGACTTCTGGCCCCTGATGACCTCTGGCTACCAGAGAATCCTGCTGCAGTGTTTGGGCGCTGAAAAGTCTGACGGCTTCTGCCCACATCATGAGATGTTGATGGCCGTCCAATTGGTTCACTTAATCAAAGTAGTAAAATTATACAAAGTAGGTCATAACTGCACACAATATTCCCTAAATATGTTTAAAGATGCTCCACCACCGAGAGAGCATAAACAATACTTATCATTTGAATGATTATTGGTGTTTAATCGTGTATGTATATGTCTAACTTACACGAAATAAATATAAAATAATTTATTTTGCCTTTGGAGCAAGCTCAATCAGTACTTTCATAGAGGACATAGTGTCACAGAATTTTCCCAGGCGAAATTAATTATTTTAATGTTTTGATCTTGAAGTAAAATAAGATGGTCAAACTTTTTCTATGGTGGTAATCGATGGTGTAAAGTAAATAACTTTTGTAACTGAAGAAAAATAATAATTCGACTGCTCCTGTTTTTGATACCTTTTGTGAGCAGTGGAGCATCTTTAATGTAAAAAATCTGAAACTTGAATGGTTGATTTTAATTACACCATTGTACTGTAAAATTGAAATCCTAGCGATGTCCTGAATTTAAAGTGCTTGTAGCAGTCTCAGCACTTTGCTTATCAAACAATAGTATCCAAATCATATTCACTGATAATTTTCGAACATTTAAAAAAATACCCGACAAGTTTAATTTTAAGAAATAGGTTTTGTTCATTTAGTCCTACAATTTAATTCTTAGATTCACTACAATTTCATTTTTTTCATATGAAATAGTTTTTGGTAAGAAAATTAACCAGCTATACAATACTCATTCTTATTTTTCTTTCTAAATGTATTTTTATTCAGTAATCAGCAAATACAGATACATAATTAATAAATAATTCTTATTTCATTCTCTCATAATTTATGAATTACTATTTTGTATCAATACATCAATTTGTAAATATTTGTATAAATATTACAGTTTGGAATCTCACCCTTTCACTCATATAGTAGTTCTGAGTTCTGTCATTCAACAATACATTATTCTTTCATTCCATAGATTGTTTCTGTCAATTTCACCACACACTTCCATATTTTACATACAGCCTTCTTGAATTTCACAGAAAATCACACATTTTGGAATCTCACCCTTTCACTCATTAATAGCATTGAGTTCTGTCATTCAACAATCCATTATTCTTTCATTCCCTAGATTTTTTTTCTGTCAATTTCACCACACACTTCATTATTTTACATACAACCTTCTTAAATTTAACAGAAAAAAAAGGAAAATAAAATAATTGACCAAATTTAAAGTGAACAGTCGGGTAAGGATTGCTAAAGTCGGTAAAAATGGTGTGAATGTATCCAGTATAATTTCTTATGAAATGGAAAAATAAAATCTCTCGTCAAAATCTGTCTGCGTACGAAGAAATTAATTTAAAGTATGGGAATTCTAAAACGTCCTCCCGGCTCACTATGTCCGTGGTCACATTTCCACGCAGCCTCGCTTTCAATGCTTTCAACATTTCTTTACTTTAATGGTCAGAACTGGGAAACTAAGCAGAACTTGACTGTCGTATTAATATGTGAGAACTTTTGGAAGGCCAATGAACGCATTTAGACTGGTTTTCTTTGCCCGACTATTCACTTTAACTAGCTATTTAGATGTAATTTTAAGGCCTTTATTAAAACAATGATTACAGGGTTTTTAAAAATATTTGTACATGTTAGTAAATTATCTGCTTTAAGTTTCAGTTGTTTTTTTATCTCATTCACTACAGAATCTGCATTTTGTTCCTCATTTTCAAATTTCTTAAGATTCCTTGCTTTCCAAATTTGCCATTTGGTGTTGAATATTACAAGATTACACCATTTATTTATATGATCCGCATAATTGGAGATTCCGAAAATTCTTTCTTTTTCATATAGATTGATATAGTTTTGTTCATTAATATTGCTTGTTGCAATTGAATCGTTAATTAATTTTTCCATTTTGTTCCAAATTGATTTATTGAAAAAACAATTGCTAAAGAGGTGATATTGTGTTTCTTCTTTGTTCTTACATAGACCATTTGGTTTTTGCATTAATTTAAGTTTATACTCAGTCGTTAAAATTCTATGATAACTTCTCCATTGAAAATCCTTGATTTTTCTATCGTTTATTATTTTATCATTTAAAGAGAGCCAGGTTGCATTCCAATTTTGAATTAATTTTTCATTCCATTTTTTGATGGATTTTATTTCATTACCTTTGTTAAAAATTATCAATTTAATACAATTATTAAAATGCTTGTTTAAAATCAGAAGACTGTTTTTATATTTAACTACTAGGTCATCTGAGATTTGGAGAAATTTATTATCATTTTCATTATTGTTTCGCAGTAAAGTTTTCCATTCTAAAGGAATTGCCCTTCTGACTTTTGCAAATTCTGATATCCAGTTATTTTTAGCTTTTAACTTTTCTAGTAATTGTTCCCATTAAATGAAGTCGTTTTGCTCAAATCAGTCATATTTAATCAACCTTGATTCTTTTGTAGATAAACAGTTTCTTTTGCAACCTTATTTGTTTTACATCCCCACAGGAATTCAAATATTAACTGGTTCATTTTTTTCTGAAATTCTTCAGTTATGGTATTTTGTGCCAGTTCATATGTTAGTTGAGAACAAAAAAGTGATTTGATGATTAGAGTTTTCCCTTCCAATGACAAATTTCTCATTTTCCATGTGTTAATTATGTTCTCCATTTTTTTTATCTTATTATCCCATATTTTTCGAGTGTCGATACCAAACCCATATAATATTCCTAAAACTTTTATGCTGTCACTTATCCATGATATATCGGTAAAGTTTGGAGGTCTTTGCTTCCAGCTTCCTATGTACATACCCTTTGTCTTTTTTTTTTGTTTATCCGTGCACCTTTCTCATATTTTTCTAATACCTTAAACAGAACTGGCACCGAGGTTTCGTTACCTAAAAACAACTGTGAATCATCTGCAAACATGCTGATTTTTGTCTGGATTTTTACATTATCTACTTCTGGAAGATTAATCCCTACAATGTTTTTGTCTTTTTTATGGAGCAAGCTAGAGCCTCTGCTTGGATTATGTATAAAATCGGAGCCAATGGGCAGCCTTGTTTAACAGAGCGTGATATGTTAAAGAAATTTGATAAGTGCCCATTTGTTAGAATACAGCTTTTTGAAAATTTGTATGTCATGTTAATGTATTCAATGAAAATTTTACCAAAGTTGAATTTCTTCAAACTACTCTATAGTCATTGCCATTCTACTCTGTTGAAGGCTTTTTGTTGATCTAAGAAAATTATGATTCCTCCTTTATGTTCTATATTTGAATATTCAATGATGTCTGACAGTAATCTAATGGACTCTTGTATATTTCTACCTTTAATGAAGCCTCTTTGGTCACCAAGAATAATATTTGGCAAAATAGGTTTAATTCTTTCTGCAATTACCTTGGCTATGATTTTATAGTCTGTGTTCAATAACGTAATCGGTCTCCAATTCCCGATATCTTCCCTTTCCCCTTGCTTGTACAACAATCTAATAATTCCTCGATACTGCGAAGAAGATAGTTCTTTTTTACTGAAAATGTCTTTGATGAGTAGAGTAAACTCATTTTTTATAATATGCCAATATAATTGATAAAATTCTGGGATAAAACCGTCACTACCCGGGGATTTATTAGTTTTTAACATTTTAATAACTTTATAGATCTCATTTTCTGTTGGAATTTTATCACAATTATCCTTTTCTGAATCTCCTCTAAAGTGATCCTCAATGAGACAGTCAACTTAACAGGTAAAATAACTGTATTTGCCACCCTTCCCAGTACCTACCTCAGATCCTGGTCCAGAGACGCCCCAGATCTTGACGGTTGAGACTTGACATTGTCAGCCGTATTGATATCATCCAGAAGATTTTGTATCTTATGTTTCATGTTGCCTTGAAGGTTTACCACTGGTGTCTAAAATAATCAGTCACAATATGGATTTAAAACAGGATTGTAAATCGCTGACTGATACAAAATGTCTATTGTGGCATTATGTCAGGTCTTAGGAAACATTTACATATATTTACACTTGCTAGGCTAACGTGCCCCATAGAATATATTCTTAGAGGAATTGCTCCATACAAGCATGGTTAACATAAAAACGGAATCCAATCCCTATGTGAAAAAAATTTGCATAGACAATGAAATTAAGATTTTTGAGAAATCTATCAAGGGTTATAAATTTGGCAAAGACACCCATAAGGTGTAAAGTCAGAACATCTCCTAAGGTGTTTTATTTTTGTGATATATACCAGTACACTATTTCTACATGTATTTCATTTATTTATAAATATGGTTTCACGCATAAACATTCAAAAGTCATTTTATTTCCCACTACAATAGTGATCTTACTTTCTGTTTCTAATATACTGTTAATAATGAAGATGAAAATTTTTATATACATGTATCTATTATATACCATTTCTTTTTCCCTTTTAGCAGCATTAGCTAAAGATTTCTGTCTATAAAACATGCCGATTTCTCTGCCAGATAAGCCAGGTGGGGGTCGACCTCTACCTCCCCTGCCTCTTCGTTCTTGTCCCCTGTGGCCTCCATCTCTGTCTTCTCCTTCCCACCTTCTTCCTCTATGTCCTCCTCGGTGATATCCTCCACCTCCTCTATGCCATCCTCCTCCTTCTCTTCCGTCATCATCACCTTCCTGACCTAAAGAATGGCAGAACAGACTGAAATTGTCACAGTGATATGGAGCAATTTTTTTACAAATACCTTCATATAAATGCTTTCTTGTACCACATGATATCCAATAACTTTTGCGCTAGACTAGTATCTCCATTGGTGATTGAACATAATTCTTTGTAAGCTTTCCACTGAAATGATGTTAGTGCGGGATATCATCGTTTAACATATTTCCATCACCAATAAAACAATAGTCCCGCACAAAGGTTAGTGTAAAGTGGTACGTGAATTAGTTCTAGTGTTATCAGAAGATGGTTTGTGGTGGGAACTGAGAAAACTAAACACAATTTCACACAGACTGGATAATTCTGGATGTGACATTTATACATAGATTTAAAAGGTTTAGGTTTTCTGATAGCCAAACTGCAATTATTTCTCAGTTTTTGTCATAGCTTAAATGTATCATCAAATATCCAAAACTTGATAAATTGTGTCATGTCATAACAAAGTATATAAAATATTATATTTGTTGTGAGATCATTTGCTATACTAAATTATTAATACTATATATGAACTATTTATAAATGTAAAAGGGTGCAGGGTTTAAAATAAATTTAAATAAATCTAATCGCTGCCTCTGCTAGGGATCAAACTCAGGACCTCTAGATTACTAGTCTGATGCTCAACTGATCGAGCTAAAGAGTTGTTCTCTTAAGCTTGATTGGTAAATGATTCACCAGATCGTACTATGTTGCTCTGCTATATACAAATTAATTCTATGTAAGCATATGGTGATTCCATCAGTCACATGCCAGTAAACTAAACTTTTATGCTGATATTTCTATTATAATTCTTTATAATTTCAGATCTTTTTCTATTCATTATTATATATAGATATACATGTAATTAGAAATAAACTGTAATAAAGATGGAATGAAAGTTGTGTTATACTGTTATTGTTTATGTGATAAATGTTTAAGGTATTAGATGAATGTGATGAGGCATGTGTTCATGTAAGTGGTGTGGTGAGGGAGAGCCCCCCTGTGTGTGGTGAGGGAGAGCCTCCCCCCTGTGTGTGGTGAGGGAGAGCCCCCCCTGTGTGTGGCATACCTGTCAATCCTCCTGGACCCTCTGGGAATCTCCCGGTTTTGAATCGCTTTTTAATTAAATCCCCCCGCACACGAAAAATCCCCCATGATCTCCCAGGACAATTGTTTATATTTTTTATGTAAAACCTACATGGGACATTAAATGTAAAAAAAGAATGTGTCATGTTGATCAGTTGATATTTACTTACCCTCCCTACTATTATGTCCATATCTTCGTCCACGTCCCCGACCTCCATGGCCTCCTCTCCTCCATGGCTGTCGACCTTCACCTCCGTAACTCATTGTGGCTGTTACTGTAATATCAAATTTACAAAAAAAGTTCAATATATAACATGAACACTTAATGCTCTCTTTTTAAAATTTTGATTCATATCATGTATCATTCAAATAACAAGGCTGGTGTGCCCATGCATCCTGCCACCATCACTTACATTTGTCTCAGCAAATTTCTACACAAAGCTTTCCCTTAGTCCTTGTATGTATTTGCGCATATTGCATTTTTGGAACTATCTGATAATTAATTATCCAGGAGACTGTAAAGTTTCTAACGCCATAGTAGGTGATCAAGTTTTATCAAAAATGTGGAAAATGGAATTCCACCCCCAGAAATGTAATGTTCTTTCGATTTCCAATACTAAACCTTCAATCAAATATAATTATTATCTTTATGGTCACTGTTTGGAACACACTGATAAGGCAAAATATCTGGGCATAACAATCCAATACGACTTAAAATGGGACTCCCACATTGAAAGCAACATCACCTGCACAGCCAATAAGACCCTTGGCTTTATTAGACGAAATCTAAAAATTAACTCAAAAAGATCAAAGAACAAGCATACAAATCTTTAGTACGTCCCACACTTGAATATACCTGTACAATGTGGGACCCATACCAGAAGGGAGACATATCAATAAGCTAGAAATGGTCCAATGCAGAGCTGCTCGATAACAGATTATTCCATAACACCCCAAGCGTTAGTGACATGCTTGAACACCTAGAGTGGCTTAGCTTAGCGTTTAGAAGAAAAAACACACAGCTAACTATGCTTTTCAAAATCACTAACGGCATGGTAGCTATTAAAAAAGACCAATACTTAACCTCACAGTTACGCCCTACCAGACACTCTCATACACTTGCATACCAAATTCCTTACTATAAAACTGATTCTTGCAAACACTCCTTCTTTCCCCACACTATCCAAGACTGGACCTCGCTTCCGCCAGCTCTTGTAATCTCAAAGTCGCTAGCTATATATATAGACTGCTTCAAAATTCATCTTTCATCTCTAATTTATTTATTTTATTATTTTCTTTTCATCTCTAATTTATTTATTTCATTATTTTCTTCTCTTCCTCTGTACATAGCCACAGCTTCAACTATATCGACATGATCTTCAATATGATGAAGTAGGTCGATCATTAGGTAGATGTAGATGAAAAGCCTTTCATGAGGGACTTCGTAAAGCGCTTTGACAGGTTACAATATGTTGTACATAAAATAAAAATTCAGTTTATATGTAATTTGAATTGATTGCTTTCATGGGATTACAATAGGAGTTTAACCAGTGTATTAAATGACAGAATATAAATGATTCAAACGTTATATGATTATGATTAACCGATAACAGCTGGTCATGATCAGATCTGCAGATCACAGGGCCATGTATAGTTTCTATATGGAAAAAATAGCCAAAAATACATATAAAATATCTTATATGTATTTCTGGCTATTTTTTCATATTAGAAACTATGCATGGCCCTGTGTGCAGATACAGCTGATGACAGGTTGATGATGATGACCAAGATGTGAGAGGGGAACATAGCTACATATGTTATACTAATATAATAGTTTACTATATAATCAAGTACACTAAACAAAGCTGAAAAAGGCATCTTACCTGGCAATGATATTAGATTGAGGCGTCGACAGAGAGGTTGGAATACGTGCATGTTACAGGCATGGTACCGGTGTTTACTGCGAAGCGCCTCCCTGACCGAGATTGTAATTATAATTTACGATCCGGAGCCGCGAATACGTCCGGATCCTCGTGAAGAGAAAAATCATCATTTTTCTTTCATTATTTATCTTTTATACTATACGTTTATTTTAAAGATAAACACACTATGATCCAACAGTGAACTATACAACATTGTATTTTAAAATTACTGAAGGAACTCTAACTTGGAACACTTCCTTCGCGCCATTTTTACGCTTAGGTTGGTTGAATGCAATCATGATAAAGGGATCTGAAAATAGTTACTTACAATTTATATCAATATGGACCCACTAGAGTGCCCAACGACCATTTTAGACGGATTGGGGGTCTTAATAAATCGGTAAAAACAAATTCTACATGTAAAATAGGCCTAAGAAATTTCACATGAAATGTAGCACGTGAATTTCACGTGAAGGCCCTTTCACGTGAAATTCACGTGAAATTTTTCATGTGAAATGGGCCCTAGTGGCGGGGCCCACTATTGCACTATGGGAAAATGTAGCAAATTCTTCAAAATCTTTGTTCTGTAAGAATGAATAGATTTCTAATCAAAAGCCTTGATAGCTAGACCTGAAACAGGTGAGCGATACAGGCCCAATGAGCCTATTGCTATTTAATATGGTTGGGTACTGTATCATTACCAATTGACATATATGTATGTATTTAAAAAAAAAAAAACTTTTATGTTTTTAAATATTTTTTTTTAGATTCCAACAACAGATGTTTTCCTCAGCTCATGACAGACTGTGAGACACTTGATACAGCAGGTCCTGTCAGCTTCCATTTTAGGTATAAAACATGTTTTGCTTAATTTATTAACCTCACCATATTCTGTATTTGCATATTACAGAATTGATTGTGACGTCATGTCTTTGCAGTCGTAACCAATGTCATACTTTTCAAAGAAAACAATGTGAATTATACCCACAAAATGATGATGTCTCAAGGGGTACCTACCAGAATGGAAGCTAACTCTGTAATATGCAAAGACAGAATATGCAATGGGCAGTGTATTATTTGGCATCTATTACAATGGTTGTGCTGCCAGTCAGGAAAGATGTCCGTTGAAATTATTCTCTTATCTTTCATGTTTATTCATTATCTGTCTTCATATCATTTCAATGCTTCTTTAAGAAATAGGGCCACGGTGGCCAAGTGATTTACATATAGATGTCTCGACATATTACCACAAGCCCTCTACCTCTGGGTCGCGAGTTCGAATCCCATGTGGGGCAGTTGCCATGTACTGACTGCTGGCCAGACGTTTTTCTCCGGGTACTCCGGCTGTCCTCCACCAACAAACCTGGCATGTCCTTACATGACCCTGGCTGTTAAACATTAAACTAATAAAACCCATTCTTTAAGAAGTCATAGAGTTAAACACAGAAACAGTTTTGTGGAAAGGGTAACACAATCAGTTACTCTCACTGGCATGCCCGTATCCTTCACCATATCTAATGTAAATCATATAATATCCAGGCGAGCAATACAGCTACAGCTTTACATACACCAAATTTATTTTTATTTTTATTTTACAGGAAACAAACTGGCTCAGGCAAACATCTGGAAAAGTTGAAAGACCTACAAAAGTTGAGCTGTTTTAGCAAGTTATTGTATGAGTACTAGTGACAAGCTTGATACAAGTGCTTCAAATGCCATCAAAGGAAAAGACGAGACTTTTAGCATTCAACCTTTGACATATTAAAGACAATCATTATTGTTCCAGTTTTGCAACTTTAATATGTTTAATTTATGTATTCGAAAGAGATTCAAAGTAAATTGTTAATCAGTGATTTTCAAAACTTTAATACTCATCATTTCAATACCGACATAACTTCTTCACGTGAATTTCACGTGAAATTTTCCACATGAAATTCACGTGAAAAATTTCGCATGAAATTCACGTGAATTTCACGTGAAATTAACATGAAAATTTTCCACGTGTTTAATTCATGTGAAATTCACGTGAATTTTCACGTGAAATTCATGTGAAGATTTTCACGTGAAATTCACTTTTTGCCCCGGTTCACGTGAAATTCACGTGAAATTCACGTGAAGAAATATTGCCTGTGTACACTTAAAGTTTTTCCTTAATTCCTAAATAACCACATCAACCCAATAGTTGGATAAGCCTGCTCGCTGAAGGCCACTCTAGAACATAGATAAAAAGTGTTGGGAATAAAAGTTGTAATTCTCAAATATTCCTGGCTATTAAATCTCGTCTTGTCGTTTCCCATAGTCGTCAAAAATTGCCTTCTAACGCACTCTAGAGTGATTGGTCGAGACACGGAGGGAGGGAGCTAGCAAGATGATATCATGTACTGCACGGACTTAAAAAAATTAAAACAATGCCGTGGAGTTCAACAGAGGTGGAGAGTTGATAAGGTAGGGTGTTAGAAAGGTACGAGTTGTCCCTATTCCATGAATGAAAATGGCGACTTAATTTAGGACCTTATCTTTATTTCTTATTCCTACCTAGAACTTTCTTCTTCCGAACGTCTCCCTTGACATCACCTCACTTTTGGCCTTAAGCACTCGCCTTTGTGAGGTAGGCTCTTGGTTCTGTCACCTTGCCGAGACAAACCAGTGGTTTCCTTTCCTGCTTGGCGCTCAGGATAACGGGAATGGGAGGACTGGTTCGTCTATTATTAGTATAATGTGACTGAGTATGGTACGGCGTTAGAATTGTACCTGCTTCCCCTATTACATGATCGTAAAAGGCGACTAAATTTAGGATATTTTCTATTTCTAATGCCTCCCTTGGCACCGCCTCACTTTTGGCCTTGACTTGAGCGTTCGCCCCTGTGAGGAAGGCTCTGGGTTCTGTCTCCTGGCCGAGACACACCAAAGTCTATAATAGTGGTAGTTTCTGCTCCTGGTCAGCGCTCAGCAAACAGGGAGTGGGACGACTGGTTTGCCCGGGCGTTGTCAGTATAATGTGACCGGGTGGTGTGTGTTGCTTGGTGTCTTCGGCGGCATGCTTCAGTGATATAGCACTATAAAAAGGGCAACAATTCCACTATACAAGAAGACACAACACGAACATACCGCAGTCTCCCAAAACCTAGGTCGATTATGTTATCATTTTCAACCATTTGATAGCTTGAAATTTATGCATTACTGCATGTGAATCTTGATATGATATGCTTAAAATGTTTACATTCTAGGATGTCATGGGTTGGGTGGCAGGATAGATTAGGTTACATTCAGTCATGGTATCGTCTGTTTACTAAACATATTTTCATCTTTTTTTTCATCTGAGTTTGTTTGAGCATGATTATTTTAAGTTATTAAGTTTGTTTATGAGATAATCTCAAGCAACACCTATACTGCAAGCATATTAGGATTTTTGAATTGCGCTTGGTGCCCTATTGCATGACCGCAAAAGGCGTCCTAAATCCGGGATCTTCATCTCAAAGATTCATAAATACTGGCCATGTATTCCACATTGAGTGTACAGTGCGAGAGTGCTGATTTATAGGATCTTGAATTCTTCTTAAGAAGAAACTTAGTATAATGTATGATAAAAGAAAAAAAAAATCTGTTGATTTTCCTATTGATTTGAGTCCAGAACAAAACTCCATAGTTTAACGCAGTCTAAAAATTCTTCTGCAAAAATAAAAAAAATCTGGGAATGTCTATTATGTTTCACCCGAACTTTTGGTTGGCTTATTTTGTACTAGTGAATACCTTGCTTCATTACAAACAATTTATGACAAGAACTATAATAATTCATATTTGCATTTCAGTTGATTTAATCAAGTTTTTTTATTCACATGCATAATTGCTTGTTGTGCATTGCTTCATTGCATCCTTTATGCAGGTACTCTCGACCAATCAGCGTTCCCCGACTTTACATCACGGAGAGTTATTTTTGTTTAGGCTTTTGGTAACCTTACCGCCGAGGATACTTCTACAACGTGGGAAAGTCGATGAATCTCAGAGCCCGCTAATTGGTTGAGAGACTAATTGGGTGATCGGGTGGTGTAGTGTTGAAATTCTTTATTTCCGTAAGTTATAAACTTATTGGAATATTAACATAAATATACCATATATACAATCAACAAGGGTAAACATTAAATTATCATAGACAAATTGAAATGCACATTGTGATTAGTGATTCTGCTGTTGTTTTGCCTCAATTATGTACTTGCCTAATAAAATTTAAGATCTTTTATGTTATGTGTATTTAGCAATTCAATAACTTTGTAAACAGATGGCTTTACCCAAAAATAGTTTTTAATGTATTTTCTCCGAATATCTGAAAATTTTGGACAAATAAATAAAAAAATGATATTCATCTTCTATTTCGAGAGTCACAGTTTCTACATAATCTATTATTCCTTTCAACATTTCTATATCTACCTGTCTCGATTGCAAGATTATGAGCTGAAAGACGGAAGTTTGGATACAGAAATTCTACGTTGTTTTTGAAAGAGACTTCGTTAAATAAAATTGTAATGTTTACGTCAATCTACTAGATATCTAAAGAGATCACATTTACTGGAAGTTGCTTATTGTTGCCAACAACAGTTGTTTTGTTGATCACAAATTCGTTGTTTAATTAACGGAAGTAAAAATGATATCAGCAGGAGACTGCCTTAAACCATATATATACCTAACCAAGTTCAGGATAGTTTCGTTTATAAACACTAAAAAATTATGTTTTGGATGTACTTTTTTCCAGTTTCCTAAAAAAAGAACTGATATATTTCCTTCAAAATACAGTTATTACTATTCAATAGTTTAAACCAATACTTGAAGGCTTTGAAGATTTGTTGGTTTACCAAGGGAAAACGACCAAGTTCATAATAAACCATTGCATTACAAGTTGATTTTTTTACACATAAAATATTTTTAACAAAATTCTATATGAACCTTTTCAACTTCATCAGCTTTAAAATCCCGCCATGTTTCACAAGCATAATGAAGGATGCTAACAATATATGTATCAAATAAATGTATATAAAGTTTTAATATTGAAATTTACCTTGATTGCACTTTGCCCGCAAGGCAAAAACGGCCTTGCGAGCTTGACTAGCTACGTGTTTTAATAGTGCTTTTGAACTTGTTATTAAATCGTAGTAAAACGCCTAAATAACAAAATTCATAAACAACTGAAATACCTTTTCCTTCATAATGTCCATGATTCCGATTCCTTAATATTCCCACCATTTCGAAAAACCTACAATTTGGTCTTTTCAGTGTTAACAGTTAGCTTCCCCATTTTTAGTGTAATGACATAAACAATTAAGCAAACTTTGTAAACCTTCGACAGATTCAGAGAAAGAACCAAATCATCGGCATATAAAAAAGTAAAAAATAGACTGAGATCACCGAATTCGTATGTACTTGCACCATTTTCAAGAAAACTATTTTCAAAATCATTTATAAACATGGAAAAGAGTAGGGGGAATAAGATTTTCCCATTGCAATCATATCCAATATCGACTAGTAAAAAAATCAGAAACATTTCCCATTCAATCAAAAAACAACATGATTTAACTAAATGAATACAGACCCTTAATACTTTCAAGAATTTCGCTCTTGATGCCTAGTGTGATTAACAACTTATACGCATGAAACTTACTCTATCAACAAAGTCGAATGCTTTACCGAAAATCAACAAAAACAGCAATATAAATCATTTTTTTGGATTGATAAAGATTTTGGAAAATTTATTAGATTTAGGACCTAGCCGGCGGAAGTTTCGATCGCCGGCACGAACGGTGAAAAGGTCAGGGGTCCAACCTGCCCGATCACGTGGGTTTTCTCCGGGCATTCCGCGTTCCTCCAACACCTAAGACCGCCTCGCGCGCTTGACACGGCGGCCATCTGAGAGTGATTTAATATAAGTTGTATGATTTTTTTCTCAATGCGATTGTTAAAATAAAATAAATGTTTATAGTTTATATATTTTAGTTGAAGACAATATTCGCGCCTCTACATCGTAAACACAATTTAAATATTATATACGTAGAGTACTTCCGGTTATCTACATGTACTTCCCTTGGACTTTATGAGTAGCTTGCACCACGTCATATTTTATAATTAACTTTGAAGTGTAAGTGGGCGACAGTAATACAACAGCACTTGTCAATAGCTTAGTATTCTTTCATACCAAACATGTACATCGATTAATTCCCACACATTATAACAGAGTAAATGATGGACAAATTCAATACACATATACAGTAAAGATGACAATTCTACACATTATTACAGATAAGATTGGAACAATTCTACGAATGTCACATTATCGTTAGAAGACGAGGATTGGAAAGAATTCCGGCAGGAAACGAGAATTCCCATCAGTGTGGTATTTGATTTCTTTGTGTGTCGTTGGACTGGTCGGGGAATGTTCAGTTATGCTGATTTATTCGCTTAGATACAAACGCAAAGCGGTATCACCTTGCCGAGACAAACCAGTGGTTTCCTTTCCTGCTTGGCGCTCAGGATAACGGGAATGGGAGGACTGGTTCGTCTATTATTAGTATAATGTGACTGGGTATGGTACGGCGTTAGAATTGTACCTGCTTCCCCTATTACATGATCGTAAAAGGCGACTAAATTTAGGATATTTTCTATTTCTAATGCCTCCCTTGGCACCGCCTCACTTTTGGCCTTGACTTGAGCGTTCGCCCCTGTGAGGAAGGCTCTGGGTTCTGTCTCCTGGCCGAGACACACCAAAGTCTATAATAGTGGTAGTTTCTGCTCCTGGTCAGCGCTCAGCAAACAGGGAGTGGGACGACTGGTTTGCCCGGGCGTTGTCAGTATAATGTGACCGGGTGGTGTGTGTTGTTGGTGTCTTCGGCGGCATGCTTCAGTGATATAGCACTATAAAAAGGGCAACAATTCCACTATACAAGAAGACACAACACGAACATACCGCAGTCTCCCAAAACCTAGGTCGATTATGCTATCATTTTCAACAATTGGTAGCTTGAAATTTATGCATTACTGCATGTGAATCTTGATATGATATGCTTAAAATGTTTACATTCTAGGATGTCATAGGTTGGGTGGCAGGATAGATTAGGTTACATTCAGTCATGGTATCGTCTGTTTACTAAACATATTTTCATCTTCTGAGTTTGTTTGAGCATGATTATTTTAAGTTATTAAGTTTGTTTATGAGATAATCTCAAGCAACACCTATACTGCAAGCAATTAGGATTTTTGAATTGCGCTTGGTGCCCTATTGCATGACCGCAAAAGGCGTCTAAATCCGGGATCTTCATCTCAAAGATTCATAAATACTGGCCATGTATTCCACATTGAGTGTACAGTGCGAGAGTGCTGATTTATAGGATCTTGAATTCTTCTTAAGAACGAAACTTAGTATAATGTATGATAAAAGAAAAAAAAATCTGTTGATTTTCCTATTGATTTGAGTCCAGAACAAAACTCCATAGTTTAACGCAAGTCTAAAAATTCTTCTGCAAAAATAAAAAAAATCTGGGAATGTCTATTATGTTTCACCCGAACTTTTGGTTGGCTTATTTTGTACTAGTGAATACCTTGCTTCATTACAAACAATTTATGACAGAACTATAAATAATTCATATTTGCATTTCAGTTGATTTAATCAAGTTTTTTTATTCACATGCATAATTGTTTGTTGTGCATTGCTTCATTGCATCTTTTATGCAGGCACTCTCGACCAATCAGCGTTCCCCGACTTTACATCAAGGAGAGTTGTTTTTGTTATGACTTTTGGTAACCTACCGCCGAGGATACTTCTACAACGTGGGAAAGTCGATGAATCTCAGAGCCCGCTAATTGGTTGAGAGACTAATTGGGTGATCGGGTGGTGTAGTGGTTAAGCCACTCGCCTTTCACCTAGCCGGCCGGGGTTCGATCCCCGGCACGAACGTGAAAAGGTCAGGGGTCACCTGCCCGATCACATGGGTTTTCTCCGGGCAATCCGGTTTCCTCCCACACTAAGACCCCTCGCGCGCTTACATCCGGGCCGTCGAGAGTGATTTACATAAGTTGTATGACTTGTTTATCAATCGATGTAAAATAAATAAAGTTTATATTTTATATTTTGGTTGAGAGACAATGTCCGCGCTCTAACGTAAACACATTTAAATATTAAAGATGCTCCACCGCCGACAAATGGTATTTTTTCACTATCAAAAACAGGAGCAGACGATTTAGTATTTTTCTTCAGTTACAAAAGTTACTTACTTTACACTATTACCACCATTGAAAAGTTTGAGCTTCTAATTTTACTTAAAGTTAAATATACGAAAAATAATTAATTGCATCCCGAAAAAACTCCGTGGCACTATATCTTATATATGGAATAAAGTAATGATTGCGCATGCACCAAAGGCGAAATAAATTATTTTATGTTATTTTTTGTGGTTATTAGGCATATATATACACGATTAAACACCAATTATTGTTCAAATAATGAATATCATTTATGCTCTGTCGGCGGTGGAGCATCTTTAATATACTAGAGTACTTCCGGTTATCTACTTCCTTGCGACTTTATGAGTAGCTGCACACGTCATAGTGGGCGACAGTAATACACAGCACTTTGTTCATGGCTTAGTATTTTCATACCATCATGTACATCGATTAACCCACACATTATACAGTAAAGATGGACAATTCTACACATTATACAGTTAAGATGGACAATTCTACGAATGTCACATATTCATTAGAAGACGAGGATTGGAACGAATTCCGCAGAAACGGAATTCCCATCAGTGTGTATTTGATTTCTTTGTGTGTCGTTGGAACTGTCGGGAATGTTCACGTGATGTTGATTTATTCGCTTAGATACAAACCAAGCGTATTCCAAACGTTTAACACTGTGTTTAGCCACCATGGATTTCATAGGGTGTTTCAATTGGTATTCCGATGGTTTAATCATCCTGATGCACCCCTACACAATAACAGTCGCCAGCATTCTGTAAGTCGGTACGAGCTCTAACTACTTTGTCGGAGCATACTCCCTGACACTTCTAGACTGTATAGTAGTGAACGTTATCGAAAGTCTGTCAACCAACTCGAAACTCAGTTCACAATAATAATGGCACGAGCGACATGTATTTTTTCTTGCCTTTCCATAGCAACATTTCCATTATTCCTATGGCCATCATCTACGGCATTACAGTGAAGATAACTCGGCCTCACTCCTTATCGGTTATGAATGTCAGTGCTAGACCACTATAAACTATGCACTAGGAACAAATATTTACAGGGGCTTTTTATTCTTCGTATTCCTAGTGCTCCTGGTTACTTCTATTGTGTTGTAGACTCTTGTGTTAAGAAGACTTTATATCCAGAAAAATAAAATTCCAGTAAAAAAGAAAACATCAAAAACCTGGCTTCGTGTTATGAAACCAAAGCAAGGGATGTATACATCGAGTTCGTCAGATAGTGGCTACAGGGCCCACAAAATCGACATATCTGATACCACGGATTCTGTGTCGGAATCTCAGATCGGATCCAACATTTAATCTATCGGAAAAGGATCACATTATTGGTGTCATCCTACCAATGACAGTTATATTCCGAGCAGCTCTGATCCAAATGATGACACACCACGGGTATCTGGCAAAGGTTTTCTAAATAGAATGAAGAAAAAGAAGAGAAAAGGCTATTGACAAAAGTATAAACCTGACCCTGACGTTCCTCGTTGTGTCGATGGTGTCCTTCGGTAGTTTACTGCCCCACACTTTGTCACTATCTTACTGACGCAGGTTGACAGGAGTTTTGGATACATATGCAGCCCTGGACGATTTTCTAGTTTGGATGGGTGTTCCTTAACAACGCTGCCAACCCTCTGGTATATGGATTTATGGATAAAAAATTTCGAAACGAACTTTCAAAATTTTACGCTAAATTCTCAATGCTTTTCAGAATGTTAATTACATGTAATTATGATTGTATTGAACAGTTTTGTATCAGAATGCGCTAATACTAACGGCCTATTAATTCCTATAGTGCCAGAACAATTTTTTGATTCAACAGCTTTATGGAGTTTTTGATTCCACATCAAACATTAGTATATGTAATTTGTATTCAAGAATTACTTTAATGCATTTTCCATATTAAACATATGTGAAATTAAATAAAATTGTGATTCTTTATATTGTATCCGCATTCATATTCAATTTGTTTTCACTCAAAATGGGAAAGTAGCAAAAGTAAAAGCACACGTGCCATATCACCTAGGCTGTTAGTTACCCTATAGTACGTCAAAAGGTAGGATCACCTAGCCGACCACGTGTGTTTCTTCACGGATTATAACTTTTTTATTTAAAGTAAGATTCGTCGCCAACACCCATCCAGGCCAGCACCGCCGATAAAACAACTTTTTTTATAATTATGGTTGTGTAAATAGTATTGCAAACAAATCTTTATTTCAGTTACCAACATACATTAGCTACAACAGTAATTATTTCAATATATATACAATAAAACTAAACTGAATGTAGGTTTTATTATGCAGCTATGTATATTTAATTTTGTAAACATATTGGATGAAAATGTCTATAACATTATCGAGAATATTTAGCAGTTTGTACTGATATAGACCCAATAATTTTTACCGTGAAGGATACCATTATCGTTATAGAATGTTTACCGCAACATGTGGGGCGATTCCTTTGCTGTAAAACAAATATTTGAAAATTGAATTTTTGTTTAAGTCAGGAAGAAAATGATTAATAAGTTTATAAATTTCGGCCGTTCGTTGTCATCCGCAACAAAACTGTCTAAAATAACAAAATTCCGAGTATAAATTACGGATGTATTAATAATTACTGCCAATTTATAAAAAGAATTGTCCAGCCATGGGACATGGAACAAACAGCTACGAATATATAACGCATATATTAAGGAAACAGATCGGAAGTATTGCGAATGTTACGGGAATGTAAGGAATCTATTAAAAATGCATTGCGCAAGTGAAACGGAAAGAACGGTTGTGTTGCGTATGTTGGGCATCTGAATTACGGTGGTAAAAACAAGCGCACTCAGGCCTTTCGGTATCGCTTTTCCCAACAACACGACTGCAACAAAGATGAGCAATCTGCAATCTCTCATCCTATCTCCTCCAAGGTCTAGCCTGTTTCATACTAAAAACAAAGCAGGCAACTATTTTGTCTCTGTCTTTGAAAACAATTTCATGACTTGAACATGATGATTGGTATGTTTTTGGATGCCTTTGTTAATGCTGTATGTATCATTGGTCGAGGACCCATTATTACATCTGTACTTCTCGACAGACAGGAAATAATAGACAAGTATAATTCGATTTCTGCCATATTTATATAGTAGTTTTGTTTTTACGCAACAACGTTTGTTATACATTCGCAAAATTGTTTTCTAAATCAATGCAAAACATATATGTAATACAAACGCTTAACTCAATATACACTCAACTGATAGGTACGGCACATATTCTTTTGAACATTGTTCCTGTTCGCTATGGATATTAACGAATATAGCGGATATAACATGGATTAATAAACGGTATTGGAGTATATATATTGCGTATGAATAGCGGCTATGTAAAGCTATTACCCCTTGCATGAAACAAACTTCTCCCAAACTTATGAATACATGATAAATACTTCCGCTATTTTTCGAAACGCGCATAAATGATTAAAATCTCCCGCTCTAAGCTTATCTTCCAGCATCAGAAATAAGACTTTCGATGTGGAGTAGGTAAACATTCTTGAAAATAAAATTTGAGGCTTTAATTAGGATAACTTTTACGATCTATCAGCCATAATTGTAATGAACGTTTCCGCTGATTTAAACAATACATCTTTTCACACTTTCACCTCACCACGAAAACCCTTGTATTGGCTGATACAACGGAACAATTCCTTCCAACTCTGCTAGGAGGGTTTGTACGCTGTAGCTTTACATGTCGAATGGTCCAAAGGCATGTCAGATCAGCCATCTTAAGATTGAATCGTTTTATCGAAATGTTTGATGTCCATCTGTCAACCAAAGTATTCTGTACCAAACGACAAGAATATAAAAGAGCAGTAGCGCCAAAGACATCAGTAATAGCAAGAGAGGTTCTTGGACAACAGATGGACGTGAAACAAAGAACTGGAAATGATGTGGTCCCATCAACAGGTATGTTATGTCTTTTGGTATTATAAGAGAAGCTTGTGGTTTTATTTTGACGTTTAGTCCATTACTTGCTTTCAATTCAGCTTCTAGTATCGCGGAGAATAGTATAAAGGTTTAATTGAAGTTATATTTAATTCATATTGAACAGATTAAAGAATTAAATGAAACTTTTTCGATAAATGACCCCAGTTTCTGCTTTGTATTCCATTTTAATATGCTTTGTTTCCTACCGACAATTGAGAAGATCTAATCCGTCTTATATTATATCTTAAACATCCAAGCCTTCTTATTTTGTTGCTATTTACCAAACATGACGCTCGTTGTACCTGAAATTCTTCCTGTAACTAAATTCGCGGTGATTAATTAATATGTATAGATTATTATGCTTAATACATCATATTAGAACGATGCAGATGGCGGCGACTGTTTACATCACATAGATGTATAGTTTTTATTTGTTTGCCATATTCAAACATATTCAACCTGGCAAGCAAATAGAATATTTCTAACGAATAAAAAGTATTCCTTGGCAGACGAAGATTTGGGAATGAATTCAAGAAGAATGGGATTCCATCACTGTTTATTTGATATTCCTGTGTGTCCTTGGAACTATTGGAAATGTTCACGTGTTTTATTATATATTTGCTAAGATATCATGAAAGCGTCTTTAAAACGTTGTATAATGTTCTAGCTGCCGTGGATTTCTTGGATGTTCTTTCGTCCATCCAGCGTCTCTTTACATCGTCAGGTACCCACATAACTCGATACAGTCATCGTCGTTCTGTAAAGCGTCACTTTCTCTAAGCTACTTTGTCGGATCATACTCCTTGCTGCTGCTTGATTGTGTGGCGGTGGGAGCGCTTATCGAAAGGTCTGTCCAGGCAACTCGTACACAAATGACGTTAAAAATGACCGTATTATATGTGGTTATTCAGTGTTTTGGTGGTAGGGATAGTTCTGATTCCTATTCGCATAATCTATGGCATCAACCAGAAGATAACCAAACCTCACTCACTAAGTGGGTACGAGTGCAAATGTTTTAGATGGTTATAAAAGCTTCACTTTAACATTGGCGTACAGGGGATTTGTATTCTTTCTATTTGTCTACTCTCATGGCCGTGGCCGTTTGTGCTGTAGTACTCTGGTGGGAAGAAGAATCTATGGCTCGAAAAGAAATTACAGAAATGCATCAAAAACCGAACATGAATGACCGCAATTCTGCCAAGAAGCACGTCCGGTGACGACAATCAATTCGATGTCGGTGCCGTCTGCTTACTTTCTGCTCCATATTATCCGCGGAGAGGTCAAACAGTGACGTCAGGTGCGAAATACCAAGGCAATTCCGGAGAAACCTGGTCCATATAATCAACCGAAATCAGGAAAAAACTTTTTAAATGCCATAAGAGAAAAGAAAAGTAGATCTCTTGACAAAAAGTATACAAATGACCAATTGTAATTCCTTGTTGTGTCCATCATATTCGTTTGGATGTTACTTTCCATAACGCTTCGTTATTTATTCTGATACAAGTTTTAATCGAAACCTCTACAGACCAGAACTTCGTGAAAATTACGGGCTCTGCGACGCCTTCATAACGTTTGACAGTATTCCTGAAGCAAATGCTGTTAATGCCATACGTTTATGGGTTCTATGGATAAGAAAATCCGAAAGGAACTTTCTAGATTTACGTTAAGGATTTGCATTGCTCATGTTGATAGAAAATGAGATTATTCCAAAATGACACCGTTTTGTTGCTCTTTTTTAATGTATCGTGTGAATCTATAACCCCCATGACGCATTGTATTGTTTACACATTAATGTGGAACACATTCGCATATCATTGGTGTCGCACGTCGTTTTATTGATAGATAGCTGAAGTTAAAACAAAGGCATGGATTTATGTTGCGGTAAACTTGTTGGGCAAAGATTAAAAGAACCTAAAGAAAAAGAGTATAGATTATAATATTCCACAAAAAGGTTTTTTATTTCTGAATTCTGATGTTTATTTTTAACTGGCAGACGAAATAATAAACTTCGCTGCCAGGGTCTCCCTTTTCTACTAGCTAGTTGAAGGGAATCGGACTAAATAGCATTGCCTAGCGAATTAACGAAATATATGTTTATATGTTCTTGTCTGATTAAGTTAAGTTTTCAGCCATTTCACCACGTAACAAATACGCTATCTGATTTTAAAATCCTCTGGTTTAACGTATGTCAAAAACGTTCATTGTAACTTTTGCCGATAGGTTATAACATGTAAATAAGGCCTGTTGGCAAACGCCAGAATTATAAATACGAGGGTCGTAGACGCTCCAGTTGGTTCGACAAATCCTCGGATGTCACTCCGGAAATACATTTTCGCTAACGTGTAGTACATGTACTTTACGCAATGATGTCCCATTATAGTGCTATTTGATCGGAAATCCCATGAATCGCCAATTTCAAGAATATTGATTTCCTTTCAATACGCACCTTTTAATTTGATATTTTCCTATTCGTGAAGTTGTGTTTTTAAGCAGATCCATATTTGATGTTAGAATCTTTATTTACTAAATCAGGGAACAAAACACACCAGTTCCTCGTTTGTTGCATTACTAAAGGTCAGTTGACATTTACCGTTTCAGTTGGCGTTGGTGAAGTTTTAAAACAGAGGGACTCGAAGAAGAAGTGATAGTCCATCACTCCATCATAGTATAATCAATCAATTGTCAGACGAAAATTTGAAAAACAGGCAGGTTGGCCAGGCGACAAATCAGCATCCCATAATAGCCCTTTTATACTAATTTTAATTGAAATCAAGAGGACCTAAATATAAAAAACAGGAAGTTGGCCCAGCAGCCATCTTTGAATAAAAAAATCCCCTTTATGAAAATGTTTGCATGTTTGGTTTGCCATATCTGAAAACCCCGTAAAAACCATGATTTCATTTAAATCAGAGAACGACACAGGAAACGGAAGTGGGCCAGTGGCCATCTTGGATACCAAAATTTCTTCATATATAGATACTGACTGTACTCTCTAATGATGTTTTACACCAAAATATGGATTAAAGCCACTCAAGGGTTTAGAATTTTAAGAGATTTTAAAGGCCAAATTTCATCAAAGTCCGCCTCTTCTTAAGCCAAACTCATTGTCCTACGGGGTCGGACCCTAACTTTATTTATATAAAATATTGATTCTCCTTCAGTAATGATGTTTTCAACCAAATATGGATGAAATCATCAAGGATGAAGGAGTAGGATTTTAAAGGTAAAATTAAGAAATTTCCCCTTTTGGGGCCCAATCCCATCAAGCCCCTTTTGGGGTCGAACTAAGCTTATTTATATAAAATATATGAAATTGGCCTTTGCCAAGCAATCTTTCAAATGGTTGTTGCCAACCTCCAAAGGAATGAGGAGTGAGTTAGGCCCCCTGATTTTAAACCTTTTAATTAAGAAAATTCCGCCTTTTTGGGCCCCACCACTCAGCCTCTATGTGTCAGAGCAGCTAATATATATAAATATGATAACCTTTCGCAACATGTTTTCAACATCAAATCTGGTTGTCATCGCATCCCAAGGATGAAGGAGTAGTAGGATTTTAAGCTTTCTTAATGAAAATTTCCCTAATTTTTGGTCCCGACCCCAATGTTCCTAGTGGTCGCACCTTAACTCATTTATATAAATATGATTGCCCTTACCCATTGATGTTTCAAACCAAATATAGATGAATATTCATACAAGGATGAAGGGAGGAGTAGGATTTTAAATCTAAAATTAAGAATTTCCTCTTTTGGGGCCCGACCCTCAGCCTAGGGGTCGTACCAGGCTCATTTATATAAAAAAAATGACTTGTCTTTCCAATGATGTTTCAAATCAAACATGGATAGAATTCATTCCAAGGATGAAGGAAGTAGGTATTCTTAAAGGCTTAAATTAAGAAAATTTCCCTTTTTAAGGGCCTGCCCATCTGACCTAGGGTCGAGCCAGGCTCATTGTATAAAATATGATGGCCTTTTCCAACAATGTTTCGACACAAATTTGGGCGCATCCATCGCAAGGATAGAATGAGGGAGTAGGGTTTTAAAGCTTTAAGTTAAGAAAATTTTTGCCCGCTTTTGGGGCCCCGCCCTCTTGCCGCTAGGGGTCGAAATCATCTCATTTATAATTAAATTGATTGTCTTTTCGCCAAGGATGTTTCACACACCAATATGGTATGTACATTTCATTAAAAAACGTTTTTAGCGCATGACGACGGCGGACGGCGGGCGGCGCACTACGACGGACAAAACCGATGATCAATAGGTCATCCTGACATAAAACTGAACCAAAGTATCGTCAACACTAAATGTAGCACTTTTTTGGTTAAAAATTAAAGTTTTAAGATGCTAGATGGAACCGCAGGCTTACTTTCAAGTTCAGCATATTTCTAAGGCTTACTTACAGGTAGGACCCTACTTTGCAAATTCAGGCTTATTAGCCATTAGTCTATGGGTATGTGATTGGAAAACGACTTCCTTAAAACTGTCATTCATTAGTGTTTGCGTCCAGAATAGTTTCAGTAGTTTCTTAATGTAACCTAACGTGAAGAAAATTGGTCATGAAAGTTTAGTTTTATACCGTGGTTGTCAGAATTGTCCAAGAACAACTTCCAAGCCATAACCGTGAAGGCTTTTACTACTGCTTCAAAGCATAGGAAAACGGGATGTTATAATAAGTTTTGTCTTCCGTCTAAAGGCGGAGCACGCGATTAAGTTGTTTTATGACGTTTACAGGAGCAGGGGTAAAGTGTATTTTATGATAATAATTGTCTTATCAATAAACACATGCTATTGTTATGACATTATTAGTTGAGTGACTTGCAATATATTCTACTAAAAGCTCTGATGAAAATTTCCATACTAGTCGCTCCGGAGAGGGAGAATATATATATAATTCAAATCGTTATAAGTGTCCTTTTACACACAAAGTATTTACAGTTTGCACTTGAATGGACTCAATAACCTGCTTTCTAGTATTATCATTATCAGTGTATAATGGAGTACAACACGTGCGACGATTTCTATTGTGACCGGAATAGTCTTGCTACGAATAAATGCTTAACGTGCTCCATTATCATTATAGCCCTCATAACCTCAGAAAAAAAATCCTTTAAATATAGTGTAAGAGAACATTGATATTTCAAAAATTTAATAAAATGTTTAGAGCCTAAATTTTCAAATATAAAGCTTAATTAAGGAGGAAGCCTTTTCTAAGGTATAAGAAAACACATGATATTTTATGACATCAAATTACGAAAACACTAAACATACAAAAATATTATAGGCTTTTTGGGACATCCTGCTGTAAACCAGACCAAATGAGTAAGTTTAGAGCAAGAGTTTGAGGTATATATAAAATATATTGGCTGGTCACGTTGATTTTTCCGGTGGTGAAATGTTCGTTCTTCTGGAGAAAAAATTTTGTCATACTTTGTCATCTAAATCATCAGCATTCTTTCTGTTACTAGTAAAGAGAACTTTCCATATATAAAAGAACGTAATCCATCGTATATCTTTCAATTGTTTGATCTGATATTGGTAAAGGCGTGACGCAATTAACATGAAACATATAATGTATTCATTTTAACAGTGGAACACACTAGCGTGAAGGGTGTTGGATATGATTTTTTTATATGAGGATGAGTTAGAAAGTGCGTTTTAGGTAGCGCGGATGAGGTAATCATATGCGGAGGTGTAACATTTTTTTCAATTTTTTCGTAAACACAACAGAAGTTATGGCACTTTATGTTTATCGTATTTTGTTTTATTTTCATCGTTTTAATAAGAACATTATTTCATGTTTCATATTTAATAGACAAATAAAGTATTCTTAATGTCCATAATCATCTAATTTAATGTCAATAACATTTGAAGAGAAAGTCCAGATCTCCCTTTTCCAGGCTTAAAAAAATTTGCAAAATTCATATTAGAATAACATAAAATCATGTAAACATGCTTTCAATTGTTCTTGCTTTCGAATGTCATTGCACATACTCCATATTTGTTATTTTTCCTTCGTCAAATAACAAGTGAGAAGAGTAAAGATGACATATTATGTCTTTAATAATACAGATATCAACAGATCTTTATAATATCAATTTATAACCGTAACTTTGTTCATCTTCAATGACTTGTTGATTTTCTATGTTCCTTTCTTATCATTTTCAGCATATACCTTCCAGTAAACCATTATTTCTCTATTCCTCGTAAGATAGTGAGTGTTTTTGAAAACACGATGAGAGAAAGATGGTGACTTGACAGTAGACTGCGGTTCACTTCCTTTCGGAAGGCTTACTGTAGTTTGAAATTTGTCGCAGAGACAGTTTATTATTATGAATTATTATTAAAATTAATGTTTCCTTAGGAGCACTTTATGAGAAGGTTTATTTTACCAATATTTATTCGTAAAATTAAAATCACTCTGGGTGTAGGCAGAATCTTCTAGAGATTGTGGTCTGTTTTCCTTGCCCTGGAGTATAAGGATATGTATTGACGGTGACCACGGAAGGGCAGTTATCCTTGTCTGGAGTATGAGGATATGTATTGAGGTGACATTAGAACGGGCACGTTATGCTTGTTTCTGGAGTTATGAGGAATACGTATTGACGGTGACTCAGAAGGGAAGTTATCATGTCCTAGGTATGAGGGATACGTTTATTGACGGGTGACATCAGAAGGTCAAGTTATCTTGTGCCTAGAGTATGAGGATAGACGTATTGACGTGACCTCAGAAGGGCACGTATCATTGTCCTGGAGTATGCCCGGATTATGTATTTGAAGGTGGACATCAGAAGGACACGTTATCCTTTGCTCTGGAGTACTGGAGGATACGTATTGACGATTGAAATCCGAAGGACACGTTATCCTTGTCTGGAGTATGAGGATACGATTGACGGTGGCCTCAGAAGGACACGTTATCATTGTCCTGGAGTTGGAGGATACCGTATGACGGCTGACGATCAGAAGGACACGTTATCATATTGTCCTGGAGTATGAGGATATGTATTGAAGGTGACATCAGAAGGACACGTTATCCTTGCTCTGGAGTATGAGGATACGTATTGACGATGATCACGAAGGACCGTTATCCTTGTCTGGAAGTATGAGGATACTATGGACGGTGACCTCACGAACGGACACGTTATCCTGTCCTGGAGTATGAGGATACGTTGACGTGCACCTCAGAAGGACTGTTACACGTTATCATTGTCTGGAGTATGAGGATACGTATTGCAGGTGACCTCAGCAGGACAATGTACACGTTATCATTGTCCTGGAGTATGCGGATACGTATTGACGGTGACATCAGAAGGACACGTTATATTGTCCTGGAGTATGAGGATACGTATGGACGGTGGACCCTCAGAAGGACATGTAACACGTTATCATTGTCCTGGAAGTATGAGGATACGTATTGACGGTGACCTCAGAAGGACATGTACGTTATCCTTGTCTGGAGTATGAGGATACGTATTGATTGGTGACCTCATGAAGGGACACGGGTTATCATTGTCCTGGAGTTATGAGGATACGTATTGACGGTGAATCAGAGGACACGTTATCATTGTCCTGGAGTATGAGGATACGTATTGACGGTGACATCAGAAGGACAACGTTTATCATTGTCCTGGAGTATGAGGATACCGTATTGACGGACATCAGCAGGACAGTTATCCTTGTCCTGGAGTATGAGGATACGTATTGACGGTGACATCAGAAGGACACGTTATCCTTGTCCTGGAGTATGAGGATACGTATTGACGTGACATGCAGAAGGACACCGTTATCATTGTCGCTGGAGTATGAGGATACGTATGGACGGTGACCTCAGAAGGAACACGTTATCCTTGTTCCTGGAGTATGAGGATACGTATTGATGATGCCATCAGAATGTCACGTTATCTTGTCCTGGAGTAATTGAGGGATACGTATTGACGGTGACATCAGAAGGACACGTTATCATGTGTCTGGAAGTATGAGGATACGTATTGACGGTGCATAGAAGGGCACGTTTAATCATTGTCCTGGAGTCTAGAGGATACGTATGGACGGTGACATCAGAAGGGGCAAGTTATCCTTGTCCTGGAGTTGATGGATACGTATTGATGATGCCATCAGAATGTCACGTTTATCCTTGTCCTGGAGTATGAGGATACGTATGGACGGTGACATTAGAAGGGCACGTTATCTTGTCCTGGAGTACTGAGATACGTACTGGACGGTGGACATCAGAAGGGCAAGTTATCTTGTCCTGGAGTTATGAGGGATACGTATTGACCGGTGACATCAGAAGGGCACGTTATCATTTGTCCTGGAGTATGAGGTTACGTATGGACGGTGACATCAGAGGGCCCGTTATCATTGTCCTGGACGTATGAAGGATACGTATTGACGGTGACATCAGAAGGACACGTATCATTGTCCGGAGCTAATGAGGATACGTATCCTGGATCATCAGAATGTCACGTTATCCTTGTCCTGGAGTATGAGGATACGTATGGACGGTGACCTCAGAAGGACACG
>SAYR01017816.1:4486670-4533227 GCA_004382745.1 Argopecten irradians irradians
CAAATAACATACACAGTCACCCAACATGATAAAATAGCAAATATATTCTGAACTAATATAATAAGAAAACCGAAGTGCAGTTCAAACCATAATCCTATTATTCCTTTCAACATTTCTATATCTACCTGTCTCGATTTGCAAGATTATGAGCTGAAAGACGGAGTTTGGATACAGAAATTCTACGTTGTTTTGAAAAGAGACTTCGTTAAATAAAATTGTAATGTTACGTCAATCTACTAGATATCTAAAAGAATCACATTTACTGGAAGTGCTTATTGTTGCCAACAACAGTTGTTTTGTCCGATCACCAATTCGTTGTTTAATTAACGAAGTAAAAATGATATCAGCAGGAGACTGCCTTAACCATATATAACCTAACCCAAGTTCAGATAGTTTCTGTTTAATAAACACTAAAAAAATTATGTTTTGGATGTACTTTTTCAGTTTCCTTAAAAAAAGAACTGCATATATTTCCTTCAAAATACAGTTATTACTATTCAATAGTTTAAACCAATACTGTATGGCTTTGAAGATTTGTTGAGTTTACCAAGGGGAAAACGACCAAGTTCATAATAAACCATTGCATTACAAGTTGATTTTTTTACACATAAAATATTTTTACAAAATTCTATATGAACTTTTCAACTTCATCAGCTTTTAAATCCGCCCATGTTTCACAAGCATAATGAAGGATGCTAACAAATATATGTATCAAATAAATGTAATAAAGTTTTAATATTGAAATTTACTTGATTGCACTTTGCCCGCAAGGCAAAAACGGCCTTGCGAGCTTGACTAGCTACGTGTTTAATAGTGCTTTTGAACTTGTTATTAAATCGTAGTAAAACGCCTAAATAACAAAATTCATAAACAACTGAAATACCTTTTCCTTCATATGTCCATGATTCCGATTCCTTAATATTCCCACCATTTCGAAAAACTACAATTTTGGTCTTTTCAGTGTTAACAGTTAGCTTCCATTTTTTAGTGTAATGACATAAACAATTAAGCAAACTTTGTAAACCTTCGACAGATTCAGAGAAAAGAACCAAATCATCGGCATATAAAAGTAAAAATAGACTGAGATCACCGAATTCGTATGTACTTGCACCATTTTCAATAAAACTATTTTCAAAATCATTTATAAACATGGAAAAGAGTAGAGGGGATAAGATTTCCCCTTGCATCAATCCAATATGACTAGTAAAAAAATCAGAACATTTCCCATTCACAAAAACACATGATTTAACAAATGAATACAGACCCTTAATAACTTTCAAGAATTTCCCTCTGATGCCCAGTTTGATTAACTTATACCATAAACTTACTCTATCAACAAAGTCGAATGCTTACCGAAAATCAACAAAACAGCAATATAATCTTTTTTTGGTTGATAAAGATTTGGAAATTATAGATTGTAGACCTAGCCGGCCGGAGTTCGATCCCCGGCACGAACGTGAAAAGGTCAGGGGTCACCTGCCCGATCACGTGGGTTTTCTCCGGGCATTCCGGTTTCCTCCAACACTAAGACCCCTCGCGCGCTTACATCCGGGCCATCGAGAGTGATTTACATAAGTTGTATGATTTTTTTCTCAATCGATGTAAAATAAATAAAGTTTATAGTTTATATTTTAGTTGAGAGACAATATCCGCGCTCTAACGTAAACACATTTAAATATTAATATACTAGAGTACTTCCGGTTATCTACATGTACTTCCTTGTGACTTTATGAGTAGCTGCACACGTCATATTTTATAATTAACTTTGAAGTGTAAGTGGGCGACAGTAATACACAGCACTTTGTTCATAGCTTAGTATTTTCATACCAACATGTACATCGATTAACCCACACATTATACAGTAAAGATGGACAATTCTACACATATACAGTAAAGATGGACAATTCTACACATTATACAGTTAAGATGGACAATTCTACGAATGTCACATATTCATTAGAAGACGAGGATTGGAACGAATTCCGCAGAAACGGAATTCCCATCAGTGTGTATTTGATTTCTTTGTGTGTCGTTGGAACTGTCGGGAATGTTCACGTGATGCTGATTTATTCGCTTAGATACAAACCAAGCGTATTCCAAACGTTAACGCTGTGTTTAGCCACCATGGATTTCATAGGATGTTCAATTGGTATTCCGATGGGTCTAATCATCCTGATGCACCCCTACACAATACAGTCGCCAGCATTCTGTAAGTCGGTACGAGCTCTTAACTACTTTGTCGGAGCATACTCCCTGACACTTCTAGACTGTATAGTAGTGGAACGTTATCGAAAGGTCTGTCAACCAACTCGAACTCAGTTCACAATAATAATGGCACGAGCGACATGTATTTTTCTTGCCTTTTCCATAGCAACCATTTCCATTATTCCTATGGCCATCATCTACGGCATTACAGTGAAGATAACTCGGCCTCACTTCCTTATCGGTTATGAATGTCAAGTGCTAGACCACTATAACTATGCACTAGGAACAAATATTTACAGGGGCTTTTTATTCTTCGTATTCCTAGTGCTCCTGGTTACTTCTATTGTGTTGTATACTCTTGTGTTAAGAAGACTTTATATCCAAAAAAATAAATTCAGTAAAAAAGAAACATCAAAACCTGGGCTTCGTGGTATGAAACCAAAGCAAGGGATGTATACATCGAGTTCGTCAGATAGTGGCTACAGGGCCCACAAAATCGACATATCTGATACCACGGATTCTGTGTCGGAATCTCAGATCGGATCCAACATTTATCTATCGGAAAAGGATCACATTATTGTGTCATCTGCCAATGACAGTTATATTCCGAGCAGCTCTGATCCAAATGATGGACAACCACGGGTATCTGGCAAAGGTTTTCTAAATAGAATGAAGAAAAAGAAGAGAAAGGCTATTGACAAAAGTATAAACCTGACCCTGACGTTCCTCGTTGTGTCGATGGTGTCCTTCGGTAGTTATGCCCCACACTTTGTCACTATCTTACTGACGCAGGTTGACAGGAGTTTTGCGGATACATATGCAGCCCTGGACGATTTTCTAGTTTGGATGGTGTTCCTAAACAACGCTGCCAACCCTCTGGTATATGGATTTATGGATAAAAAATTTCGAAACGAACTTTCAAAATTTTACGCTAAAATTCTCAAATGCTTTTCAGAATGTTAATTACATGTATTATGATTGTATTTAACAGTTTGTATCAGAATGCGCTAATACTAACGCCTATTTATTCCTATAGTGCCAGAACATTTTTTGATTCAACAGCTTTATGGAGTTTTTGATTCCACATCAAACATTAGTAATATGTAATTTGTATTCAAGAATTACTTTAATGCATTTTCCATATTAAACATATGTGAATTAAATAAAATTGTGATTCATTTATATTGTATCCGCATTCATATTCAATTTGTTTCACTCAAAAATGGGAAAGTAGCAAAAGTAAAAGCACACGTGCCATATCACCTAGGCTGTTAGTTACCCTATAGTACGTCAAAAGGTACGGATCACCTAGCCGACCACGTGTGTTTCCTTCACGGATTATAACTTTTTATTTAAAGTAAGATTCGTCGCCAACACCCATCCAGGCCAGCACCGCCGATAAAACAACTTTTTTTTTATAATTATGGTTGTGTAAATAGTATTGCAAACAAATCTTTATTTCAGTTACCAACATACATTAGCTACAACAGTAATTATTTCAATATATATACAATAAAATAAACTGAATGTAGGTTTTATTATGCAGCTATGTATATTTATTTTGTAAACATATTGGATGAAAATGTCTATAACATTATCGAGAATATTTACAGTTTGTACTGATATAGACCCAATAATTTTTACCGTGAAGGATACCATTATCGTTATAGAATGTTACCGCAACATGTGGGGCGATTCCTTTGCTGTAAAACAAATATTTGAAAATTGAATTTTGTTTAAGTCAGGAGAAAATGATTAATAAGTTTATAAATTTCGGCCGTTCGTTGTCATCCGCAACAAAACTGTCTAAAATAACAAAATTCCGAGTATAAATTACGGATGTATTAATAAATTACTGCCAATTTATAAAAAGAATTGTCCAGCCATGCGGACATGGAACAAACAGCTACGAATATATAACGCATATATTAAGGAAACAGATCGGAAGTATTGCGAATGTTACGGGAATGTAAGGAATCTATTAATAATGCATTGCGCAAGTGAAACGGAAAGAACGGTTGTGTTGCGTATGTTGGGCATCTGAATTACGGTGGTAAAACAAGCGCACTTAGGCCTTTCGGTATCGCTTTTCACAACAACACGACTGCAACAAAGATGAGCAATCTGCATCTCTCATCCTATCTCCTCCAAGGTCTAGCCTGTTTCATACTAAAAACAAAGCAGGCAACTATTTTGTCTCTGTCTTTGAAACAATTTCATGACTTGAACATGATGATTGGTATGTTTTTGGATGCCTTTGTTATGCTGTATTGGTATCATTGTCGAGGACCCATTATTACATCTGTACTTCTCGACAGACAGGAAATAATAGACAAGTATATCGATTTCTGCCATATTTATATAGTAGTTTTGTTTTACGCAACACGTTTGTTATACATTCGCAAATTGTTCTCAAATCAAATGCAAAACATATATGTAATACAAACGCTTAACTCAATATACACTCAACTGATAGGTACGCAACATATTCTTTTGACACATTGTTCCTGTTCGCTATGGATATTAACGAATAATAGCGGATATACAGTGGATATAATAAACGGGTATTGAGTATATATATTGCGTATGAATAGCGTAGGCTATGTAAAGCTATTACCCCTTGCATGAAACAAACTTCTCCCAAACTTATGAATACATGATAAATACTTCCCGCTATTTTTCGAAACGCGCATAAATGATTAAAATCTACCGCTCTAAGCTTATCTTCCAGCATCAGAATAGACTTTGATGTGGAGTAGGTAACATTCTTGAAAATAAAATTTGAGGCTTTAATTAGGATAACTTTTACGATCTATAGCCATACTTGTAATGAACGTTTCCGCTGATTTAACAATACATCTTTTCACACTTTCACCTCACCACGAAAACCCTTTTATTGGCTGATACAACAGTGAACAATTCCTTCCAACTCTGCTAAGAGGGTTTGTACGCTGTAGCTTTACATGTTCGAAGGTCCAAAGGCATGTCAGATCAGCCATCTTAAGATTGAATCGTTTTATCGAAATATTTGATGTCCATCTGTCAACCAAAGTATTCTGTACGCAAACGACAAGAATATAAAGAGCAGTAGCGCCAAAGACATCAGTATAGCAAGAGAGGTTCTTGGACAACAGATGGACGTGAACAAAGAACTGGAAATGATGTGGTCCAATCACACAGGTATGTGATGACTTTTGTGTCTTTTGTATATACCTGTAAGAGAGCTTGTGGTTTTATTTTGACGTTTAGTCCATTACTTGCTTTCAATTCAGCCTACAATAGTATAAAAGGTTTATTGAAGTTATATTTAAAATTCAATATTGAAAAGATTAAAGATTAAATGAAACTTTTCGATAAAATGAACCCCCAGTTTCTGCTTTGTATTCCATTTTAATATGCTTTGTTTCCTACCGACAATTGAGAAGATCTAATCCGTCTTATATTATATCTTAAACATCCAAGCCTTCTTATTTTGTTGATATTTACCACATGACGCTCGTGTACTGAAATTCTTCCTGTAACTAAATTCCGGTGATTAATTATATGTATAGATATATGCTTAATACATCATATTAGAGATGCAGATGGGCGGCGACTGTTTACATCACATAGATGTATAGTTTTTATTTGTTTGCATATTCAAACATATTCAACCTGGCAAGCAAAAATGAATATTTCTACGAATAAAACGTATTCCTTGGCAGACGAAGATTGGAATGAATTCAAGAAGAATGGGATTCCCATCACTGTTTATTTGATATTCCTGTGTGTCCTTGGAACTATTGGAAATGTTCACGTGTTTATTATATATTTGCTAAGATATAATGAAAGCGTCTTTAAAACGTTTATAATGTGTCTAGCTGCCGTGGATTTCCTTGGATGTTCTTTCGTCGTCCCAGCGTCTCTTTACATCGTCAGGTACCCAAACTCGATACAGTCATCGTCGTTCTGTAAAGCGTCACTTTCTCTAAGCTACTTTGTCGGATCATACTCCTTGCTGCTGCTTGATTGTGTGGCGGTGGAGCGCTATCGAAAGGTCTGTCAGGCAACTCGTACACAAATGACGTTAAAAATGACCCGTATTATATGTGGTTTATTCAGTGTTTTGGTGGTAGGGATAGTTCTGATTCCTATCGCCATAATCTATGGCATCAACCAGAAGATAACCAAACCTCACTCACTAAGTGGGTACGAGTGCAATGTTTTAGATATTTATAAAAGCTTCACTTTAACATTGGTGTACAGGGGATTTGTATTCTTTCTATTTGTACTTCTCATGGCCGTGGCCGTTGTGCTGTATACTCTGGTCGGAAGAAGAATCTATGCTCAGAAAAAGAAATACAGAAATGCATCAAAAACCGAATATCCCGTGATAGAGTTAACGCAAGCAGGGATAACATCAATATCGTTAGAAAATGATGACCGCAATATTCCCAAAGAAAGCACGTCCGGTGACGACATCAATTCGATGTCGGTGCCGTCTGCTACTTCCTGCTCCATATTATCCGCGGAGAGTCAAACAGTGACGTCAGGTGCGAAATACCAAGGCAATTCGGAGAAACCTGGTCCATATAATCAACCCGAAACAGGAAAAAACTTTCTAAATGCCCTAAGAGAAAAGAAAAGTAGATCTCTTGACAAAAGTATAAACATGACCATGGTATTCCTTGTTGTGTCCATCATTTCGTTTGGATGTTACTTTCCATACCTCGTTATTATTCTGATTACAAGTTTTAACGAACCTCTACACCAGAACTTCGTGGAAAATTACGGAGCTCTGGACGCCTTCATACGTTTGACAGTATTCCTGAACAATGCTGTTAATCCATACGTTTATGGGTTCATGGATAAGAAAATCCGAAAGGAACTTTCTAGATTTTACGTAAGGATTTTGCATTGCTCATTTGATAGAAAATGAGATATTCCAAATGACACCCGTTTTGTGTTTTTTAATGTATGTGTGAATCTATAAACCCATGACCATTGTATTGTTTACACATTAATGTGGAACACATTCGCATATCAGTGGTGTCGCACGTCGTTTATTGATAGATACTGAAGTTAAAACAAAGGCATGGATTATAGTTCGGTAAACTTGTTGCAAAGATTAAAGAACCTAAAGAAAAAGAGTATAGATTATAATATTCCACAAAAAGGTTTTATTTCTGATTCTGATGTTTTATTTTAATGCAGACGAAATATAAACTTCGCTAGCCAAGGGTTCCCTTTCTACTACGTAGTATGAAGGGAATCGGACTAAATAGCATTGCCTAGCGAATTAACGAAATATATGTTATATGTTCCTTGTCTGATTAAGTTAAGTTTTCAGCCATTTACCACGTAACAAATACCTAATCTAATTATTAAAATCCTCTGGTTTTAGCGTATGTCAAAACGTTCATTGTTAACTTTCCGATAGGTTATACATGTAAATAGCCTGTTGGCAAACCCAGAATTATAAATAACGAGGTCGTGACCCCAGTTGGTTCGACAAATCCTCCGGATGTCACTCCGGAAATACATTTCGCTAACGTGTAGTACATGTACTTACCAATGATGTCCCCATTATAGTGCTATTTGAACGGAAATCCCATGAATCGCCAATTTCAAGATATTGACTTCCTTTCAATACCACCTTTTAATTTGATATTTCCTATTCGTGAAGTTTGTTTTTAAACAGTTCATATTTGATGTTAAACTCTATTATTTACAAATCAGGGAACAAAAACACACCAGTTCCTCGTTTGTTGGCATATAAGGTCAGTTGACATTTACCGTCTTCAGTTGGCGTTGGTGAAGTTTTAAAACAGAGGGACGAAGAAGAAGTGATAGTCCATCATCCCTTTTAAAACAACTCTACTAAGTGTATAATGTCTAAACAGTACAAATATCTCATCTTTTACTAATGTTCGGCCTCTTGGGCTTCTCCGAGTACACGGAAACAAAAATTGGTGGTAATTTAAACAAGAGGCCCATGGGCCTTAACGGTCATCTGACTCATACAATACAAGAAGCTCCTTTGTTGAATACATAAGTTTCTGAAATAGGTAATGGTCTTTTGTTGTACAAAATTGGTAACCCTTCTTCCAAATATGGTTTTAACCCATTCAAGGATTAAGGAGGGGTCAGATCTTAAAGCCAAATTTCAGCAAAGCTCCCATTTTGGGCCCCCGCCGTTCTACCCCCATGGGTCTATAAAAACTCGGTCCTTTGTAAAATATGATTGTCCTCACCTAAAGTTCCCCCTTCTGAGCCCTGCCCTTCTGTCCCAAAGGATCGTACCTGACTCATTGTTATTAAATATGATTGTCCTTCCCCAGTGATGGTTCACACAAAATATGGATGCATTAATTTCGCTCAAGGGTTAAGGAGGAGTAGGCTTTTAAAGCCAAATTTCATCAGAATTTTCCCTTCTGAGCCACGCCCTCTATCCCCAGGGGTCGGACCTAACTCATTTATATAAAATATGACACTCCTTCCCCTCTGATGTTTTTCACAAAATATGGATAAAATCCACTCAAGGGTTCAGAAGGGGTAGGATTTTAAAGCTAAAACAAGCACTTACTGTAATAGATACCAATACAACAGATAGAGGGTCGTTTGGGAGATTATTAATCCCCCAAATGACTCTCCCCCTCCCTATCCCCACCTGCAACATATCAAGAATGCAGTTGCACAGTGTATGGACATCTTGAAAGAAATGGTGAAGTACTTTTATATTCAATAAATTTCAGACGAAAATTTGAAAAACAGGAGGTTGGCCCAGCGACAATCAGCACCCCATACTACCCTTTATACTAATTTTAATTGAAATCAGAGACCTAAATATAAAAACAGGAAGTTGGCCCAGCAGCCATCTTTGAATAAAAAAATCTTTATGAAAAATGTTTGCATGTTGTTTGCCATATCTGAAAACCCCTAAAAACCAATTTTCATTTAAATCAGAGAACGACACCAGGAAACAGGAAGTGGGCCAGTGGCCATCTTGGAATACCAAAATCTTCATATATAAGATATGACTGTACTTCTCTAATGATGTTTTACACCAAATATGGATTAAAGCCACTCAAGGGTTAGAATTTTAGGATTTTAAAGCCAAATTTCATCAAAGTCCCCTCTTCTAAGCCAAACTCATTGTCCCTACGGGTCGGCCCTAACTTATTTATATAAAATATGATTCTCCTTCACTAATGATGTTTCAAACCAAATATGGATGAAATCCATTCAAGGATGAAGGAGTAGGATTTTAAAGCTAAAATTAAGAAAATTTCCCCTTTTGGGGCCCATCCATCAGCCCCTTGGGGTCGAACCTAACTTATTTATATAAAATATGATTGGCCTTTGCCAACAATCTTTCAAATTTGGTTGCCAACCATCCAAGGATGAAGGAGGAGTAGGCCCCTGATTTTAAACCTTTAATTAAGAAAATTTCCCCTTTTGGGCCCCACCACTCAGCCTCTAGGTGTCAGAGCAAGCTAATATATATAAAATATGATAACCCTTTCCAAACATGTTTCAAACCAAATATGGTTGTCATCCATCCAAGGATGAAGGAGTAGTAGGATTTTTAAGCTAACATTAAGAAAATTTCCCCTATTTTGGTCCCGCCCCAATGTTCCTAGTGGTCGCACCTAACTCATTTATATAAAATATGATTGCCCTTACCCATTGATGTTTCAAACCAAATATAGATGAAATTCATACAAGGATGAAGGAGGAGTAGGATTTTAAATCTAAAATTAAGAAAATTTCCTCTTTTGGGGCCCACCCCTCAGCCCCTATGGGTCGTACCAGGCTCATTTATATAAAAAAAAAATAATTGTCTTTCCCAAATGATGTTTCAAATCAAATATGGATGAAATTCATTCAAGGATGAAGGAGTAGGATTTTAAAGCTTAAATTAAGAAAATTTCCCCTTTTAAGGCCCTGTCCATCTGCCCCTAGGGGTCGAGCAAGGCTCATTTGTATAAAATATGACTGGCCTTTCCCAACAATGTTTCGAAACAAATTTGGGCGCCATCCATCCAAGGATGAAAGAGGAGTAGGGTTTTAAAGCTTAAATTAAGAAAATTTCCCCTTTTGGGGCCCCGCCCCTCTGCCCCTAGGGGTCGGAAATCTCTCATTTATATAAAATATGATTGTCTTTCCCCAAGGATGTTTCACACCAAATATGGATGTAATTTACTTAAAAAAAGTTTTACGCATGACGCACGGCGGACGGCGGGCGGCGCACTACGACGGACAAAACACGATGACAATAGGTCATCCTGACATAAAAACTGAACAAAGTATCGTCAACACTAAATGTTAGCACTTTTTGGTTAAAAATTAAAGTTTAAGATGCTAGAAACCCAAGGCTTACTTTCAAGTTCAGCATATTTCTAAGGCTTACTTACAGGATAGGCCTACTTTCAATTCAGGCTTATTATCATTAGTCTAGGGTATGTGATTGGAAAACGACTATCTTAAAACTGTCATTAATTAGTGTTTGCGTCCAGAATAGTTTAGTAGTTCTTAATGTCAACCTAACGTGAACGAAATTGGTCATTGAAAAGTTTAGTTTTATACCGTGGTTGTCAGAATTGTCCAGAACAACTCCAGCCATAACGTGAAGCTTTACTACTTCAAACAAGGAAACCGGGATGTTATATAAGTTTGTCTTCCGTCTAAAGCGGACACGCTGATAAGTTGTTTTATGACGTTTACAGGACAGGGGTAAAGTGTATTTTATGATATATTGTCTTATCAATAAACACATGCTATTTTATGACATTAATTAGTTGAGTGACTTGAAATATATTCTACAAAAGCTCTGATGAAAATTTCCAAATACTAGTCCTCGAGAGGGAGAATATATATATAATTCAAATCGTATAAGTGTCTCTTACACACAAATATTTACAGTTTGCACTGACATGGACTCAATAACCATGCTTTCTAGTATTATCATTATCAGTGTATAATGGTAGTACAACACGTGCGACGATTCTATTGTGACGGGAATAGTCTTGCTACATAATGCTTACACGTGCTCCATTATCATTATACCCTCATAACCTCAAAAAAAAATCCTTTAATATAGTGTAAGAGACATTGATACTTTCAAAATTTAATAAAAATGTTTAGACCTAATTTTCAAAATATAAAGCTTAATTAAGGAGGAACCTTTTCTAAGGTATAAGAAACACATGATATTTTATGACATCAATTACGAAAAACACTTAAACATACAAAAATATATAGCTTTTTGGACATCCTGCTGTAAAAACCAGACAAAATGAGTAAGTTAGAGCAAAGTTTGAGGTATATATAAAATTATATTGGCTGGTCACGTTGATTTTCCGGTGGTGAAATGTTCGTCTTCTGAGAAAAATTTGTCATAACTTCTGTCATCTAAATCAGTCACATTCCTTTCTGTTACTGTAAAGAGAACTTTCCAATATAAAAAGAACCTAAATCCATCGGTATATCTTTCTATTGTTTGATCTGATATTGGTAAAGGCGTGACCAATAACATGAAACATATATGTATTCATTTTAACAGTGAACACACTAGCGTGAAGGTGTTGGATATGATTTTTTATATGAGGATGAGTTAGAAAGTGTTTTAGGTACGCGGATGAGGTAATCATATGCGGAGGTGTAACATTTTTTTCAATTTTTTCTAAACACAACAGAAGTTATGCAACTTTATGTTTATCGATATTTTGTTTTATTTTCATCGTTTTAATAAGAACATTATTTCATGTTTCATATTTATAGACAAATAAGTATTCTTAAATGTCCATAATCATCTAATTAATGTCAATAACATTTGAAGAGAAAGTCCAGATCTCCCTTTTCCAGGTTAAAAAAATGCAAAATTCATATAGAATAACAATAAAATCATGTAAAAATGCTTTTAAATTGTTCCTTGCTTTCGAATGTCATTGCACATACTCCATATTTGTTATATTTTCCTTCGTCAATAACAGCTGAGAAGGATAAAGATGACATATTATTCTTTATAATACAGATATAAAACAGATCTTTATAATATCAATTTATAACCGTAACTTTGTTCATCTTCAATGATTTTAGATTTTACTTATGTTTTCTTATTTTTCAGCCATATACCAACTTCCAGTAAAACCCATTATTTACTCTATTCCTCGTAGATAGTGAGTGTTTTTGAAAACACGATGAGAGAAAGATGGTGACTTGAACAGTAGACTGCGGTTCACTTCCCTTTCGAAGGCTATGTAGTTGAAAATTTGTCGCAGAGACAGTTATTATTATGAATATTATAAATTATGTTTCCTTAGGAGCACTTATGAGAAGTTTTACAATATTTATTCGTAAAATCTTAAAATCAATCTGTGTAGGCAGAATCATTCTAGAGATTGTGTCTGTTTATCCTTGCCCTGGAGTATAAGGATATGTATTGACGGTGACCACGGAAGGGCACGTTATCCTTGTCCTGGAGTATGAGGATATGTATTGACGGTGACATTAGAAGGGCACGTTATCCTTGTTCTGGAGTATGAGGATACGTATTGACGGTGACATCAGAAGGGCAAGTTATCATTGTCCTAGAGTATGAGGATACGTATTGACGGTGACATCAGAAGGTCAAGTTATCCTTGTCCTAGAGTATGAGGATACGTATTGACGGTGACCTCAGAAGGGCACGTTATCATTGTCCTGGAGTATGAGGATATGTATTGAAGGTGACATCAGAAGGACACGTTATCCTTGCTCTGGAGTATGAGGATACGTATTGACGATGAAATCAGAAGGACACGTTATCCTTGTCCTGGAGTATGAGGATACGTATTGACGGTGACATCAGAAGGACACGTTATCATTGTCCTGGAGTATGAGGATACGTATTGACGGTGACATCAGAAGGACACGTTATCATTGTCCTGGAGTATGAGGATACGTATTGACGGTGACATCAGAAGGACACGTTATCATTGTCCTGGAGTATGAGGATACGTATTGACGGTGACATCAGAAGGACACGTTATCATTGTCCTGGAGTATGAGGATACGTATTGACGGTGACATCAGAAGGACACGTTATCATTGTCCTGGAGTATGAGGATACGTATGGACGGTGACATCAGAAGGGCACGTTATCCTTGTCCTGGAGTATGAGGATACGTATTGACGGTGACATCAGAAGGGCACGTTATCATTGTCCTGGAGTATGAGGATACGTATTGACGGTGACATCAGAAGGGCACGTTATCATTGTCCTGGAGTATGAGGATACGTATTGACGGTGACATCAGAAGGGCACGTTATCATTGTCCTGGAGTATGAGGTTACGTATGGACGGTGACATCAGAAGGGCACGTTATCATTGTCCTGGAGTATGAGGATACGTATTGACGGTGACATCAGAAGGACACGTTATCATTGTCCTGGAGTATGAGGATACGTATTGATGATGCCATCAGAATGTCACGTTATCCTTGTCCTGGAGTATGAGGATACGTATGGACGGTGACCTCAGAAGGACACGTTATCCCTGTCCTGGAGTATGAGGATACGTATTGATGATGCCATCAGAATGTCACGTTATCATTGTCCTGGAGTATGAGGATACGTATTGACGGTGACATCAGAAGGGCAAGTTATCATTGTCCTAGAGTATGAGGATACGTATTGACGGTGACATCAGAAGGACACGTTATCCTTGTCCTGGAGTATGAGGATACGTATTGACGTTGACATCAGAAGGGCAAGTTATCCTTGTCCTGGAGTATGAGGATACGTATTGACGGTGACTTCAGAAGGACACTGAGTGATCACGGACAAGGAATACAGTAACACGGTGTGGGACAGATCGTTTAGAGCAGCAAATTATCTTTTATGTGTCAATCTGTAATACACTACAGCACAAGCGAAGTGACATTCTTTCCCAAATCTATTTTACAAGTTTTGCATTATATCAGTGTAATGTTATATCACTTTTTTTATAAGATTGATGTTTAATGATCTTGTTAGTGACGTGTGAAAGATATTGAATACATTTCCTTCTAATAGAAAGCATGTAAATAAATTGTGTTACTTTTGCCCACGTCATAGTAGCTGTTTTTATACAATAAAGTCGATTTAAACTAAAAAAAAAAAGATTGTGTAGTGTTTTATCACTTATTAATGAGTCATTGACAATGTCATTTTCCCCTCCTGAAAATATCCCCATCTACCAACACAAAGTCACAGGTGTAAACTATGAAAAATAGAAAACAATATCCGAACGATGTGGCCATCATTAGGCCTAAAAACCTCTTATCAATGGAGACACTTTCTTGCTATACATTATTTCTGTTTTCGTTTATATTTTCGGAAATTATATACGTGCATGTTACCAAGCAAATTCATGTACTTCATCGACATATAATAACAAAAGTACTTGTATAATCCATCAGTTGATCTACTGGGCATTGTCATGTTCACTGCTGTTGGGGATAGGAGTTAACAGACATTTTGTCGGTAATCAATATATATATATGAATCCATAACATATTGAATACATTAAAATACCTTATTTGCACATTCTAAGCGATGTTAATCATGTTATTCAAGTATAGATACAATCGGACTACAATCATTGTTATCATAAATGTTTAAATATGGACCACAATCACATTTTTTTCTGTGGTTAAAAGTAAATAAAAAAAATATTTTAGAAAGTAATAATTATAACAACAAAACAATGGGTGTGAGGTATGAGAGGAGTACTAATTAATACTTTTACCATTGTAACACATTATCATATTCCCTTCTCATCATTTTCTACAAACTGACCAACCATGTAGCATATTACTGTAAAACTTTGAAAGTTCCTTTCGGAATTTTTTGTCCATCAATCCGTAAACAATTGGATTAACAGCATTGTTTAAAAATACCATCCAGCGGATGAAAAAGTCCAGGGCTCCGTGATTGTCGGCAAAGTTCTGGTACAGGGATTTGTTCACACTTTTGATCAGAATAATGACGAGGAAGGGGAGATAACCCCCAAATGATATCACTGACACGGAAAGAAATATCATCGTCAGGTTTACACTTTTCTGCAATGATTTTCTTTTCTTTTTTTCCAAAATGCAAAGAAATCTATTTCCTGTTGCTGTAGAAAGTCGATTATATGCAACAGAGTTGTTCGTAACGCCATGACCATTCGTGCATGACGTCATTATTTGACTGTTTTCAGGAAACATAGAGTAGGAAGTTACATGGGGCTCCGAGATAGAATTAGTATTACCGCCAGTCAAGATGTCTTGGCTACTTTCGTTTCCGCCATTTTCAGAAAATATGGACGTATCTCCTTGTTTGAATTCCGATGGCTGAAATTCAGTTCCTGATAATGTATTTGCTTCTCTGAGTTTGTTTTTATGAGAATACACTGTTCTCCCGACCAAAGTATACAACACCACAGAGATGAACATGAGCAGTACGAATAGGAAAAACACAAATCCCCTGTATACTATTGTTGGTGTTGATCCTTTGTACTCATCTAAAACGTCACATTTAAACCCAATCGATAAATGAGTTTCGGTTGTCGTTTGATTGCTACCGTAAAGGATGGCGACTGGAATAACAATAACCATTATTACCAAACAACAGAGAAAGGCACATATAAATCCCGTCAGTTTAACAGTTAATTGCTTACGGTTTGTCTGACAGACCTTTCGATAGCGCTCCACCGCCACACAATCCAGCAGCAGCAAGGAGTATGATCCGGTAAAGTAGCTTAGAGAAAGTGACGCTTTACAGAACGACGATGACTGTATGGAGTTGGAATATCTGATGATGTAAAGAGACGCTGGGATGACGAAACAACATCCAAGGAAATCCACGGCAGCTAGACACATTACAAACGTTTTGTATATGTTTAGTTTATATCTCAGCAAAAATACTAGAAGTACACGAGCATTTCCAATAGTTCCAATAACAGACAGAACAATCAAAAACACAGTTATCGGAATTCCGTTTTTCTTGAAGTCCTCCCAATCCTCATCGTCCAGAGAAAACGTTTCATTGCAAGATGAATTCATCGTTACTTTTAGTGAATAACAGAGAACAAATGTAAAACTATTTGAATGATATACAGAATGATGTAGACATCGTTATAATAGTCTGATCTGTCTCCAATTATAACTACGTGGATATACACAGACGGATGTGATTGCCAAGCGAAAATTTCAATTTCCAAGTGTTACTGATTTGATATTCACTATATATATATCAGGACATAAATCACAGGGGAAAATTTCATCGAGCAAAGTCGTTTTGCTGAGTTCATCGTAATACGAAACGATATTAGATATGTTCACAAAAGACATCAGAAACAACATAGCCACTCCATCAATTGAAACTGTCATTCTAAAACGAGGGCAGCGCATAGTAGGTTTGGGATATCAAAAGTGCTTCTTGTAACTTCTTCTGTTGTTACAAATGTTTAGCACTTTTATAGAATTATTGTTGTTGGGATACCTTTACTAACAACGCTTGATACTGCTACACGCGTGCTCTAAAATAATCCGTTAATACACAGCTTTTCATATTTTCTATATTAAACCTACAGCCAGGTGTACATTGTCACATTCATAACATTTATAAACACAGGAATATATAAAATATAGTCTGAATAGAGTAAAGCTTATAATTAACAATAAACAAAGGTAGATTAGTCAAGGGTATTTTTATTGTCTGATAAAACAAGAAAAGGATAAATATAAATGTCCCAAATAAAGGTATTTGTACTTTTATGGACAATTATTTACCTTCAATTAATTCACTATATAATAGTATACCAATTACATATTTGTCTGTAAACGCAACCACTGTGAAATCAATTTTTTTGTTCTGCTCATTTTTCGTGGAAGATGACACTTGGCAATTTCGTTTTAATTCGTGTGCTTTAACTTTAATCTAAACATTTTGTTTTAATCAAAAATAGATGATGATGATTGTTTTGACAATATGGCTGTGTTTGCTTTAACTGACAAAATGTAATACTGTGTCCTTTAAGCTGTTCTTAATTAATTAAGCAGATAATTTTGACGTATTTTGTTGATTCTGGTAAAAAAACCGAAAAACGTGAAAAATGAACTCAGTTCACTGTATATGGTTTCTCTCGTAACAGATCTAGAGAGAAGGTTTACTGGAGCGGTGTGGGGAAGTTCTTTTAAACTGACTGCTGGTCAGTGATTTTTTCGAGTAATCAACCAACAACCATGGCTGTTAATAGGACGTTAAACTATTAAAACCCAGCCCAAACGGTGTTGAACTGATAAAATGGTGAATTCTAATGAGGTGTTATGAATATTATAGTTCAAAATGTGCATTGGGGTACTTATTTGTCAAGTGTTGTGTCTCACCAGGTATTTTTTAGTTTCCTTTTTTTTCGCATTTGAGAAACACATACTATTACAATGTACAAATTATATTGTATTTGGGTTAGGTAACCTTATAATTGTATGTTATCCTTCGCGATGACGCTTTAGTCCACGGATTGGATCAATGATGGCTGAGCTCCAAAGTAATATTACAGATTATTCGCAGAAACTAGATATTTCCAAATGTTTTCGTGAAGAAGGGACCCTGGCAAAAAGATAAGAAAAAGCTGTAACGCTTTTTATCATTGTACAATTTTTTTCACATCTTTTTGTGCTATGATATGGTAAAAAACATGTAAAGGTGCGTTGCAGAAAGATTATGAACATATCGGAAAAATTCAGATTACATTCATATGTTTATGTACCAAAAGCCGAAATGAACCGCCGGCTAATTCCTTTTCACATGTTTTGCACCACTGATGGTAAAAAAAAGATGTGAAAGCATGGCACATGTACGATGGCCGAGAGCGGCCTGCCATTATTTTTTATAAAATAAAAATGTCATGACACTTTGACTAAAAAGTGTGGGGCAAATATTTTTTCAATAAAAAAAAAATCTATCATGACACTTTTCAGTCAAAAAGTGACATGACATTTTTTACTCAATGAAGGTATATGGAATTTACAGGAGTATAAGAGTGTCCTATTTCAGTTGTGCTTTCTCACTGTCATCAGGTTTTGTGGGATACCTTAGAGCTGTTAAACAGATGTAATTAATTTGGCTGGGTTCAGGTACGCATAGCAGCACATTGTTTTATAGCAAAATTCAGTGTTTCGAAGACTATCCAGCATGCACATGTAAGTATCAACATCGTTGTTTTTAAATAGCACCAAAATAAGCAATAAAGTTATTATGACATTAAAAAGTTGCTCATTTTTTAAACTGGGCAATGAGATGCTGAAAGCCCCAATGTCAAATATATTTCAAATATCCTAAGGTAAGCACTCCCCAATGAATGTTACACTATAAAGTTCGTCAAACAGGACGCTTTTAACAATGCATTTTTGCATTTCATATGTAATTAATCAACCTTACACTTATAATTACTTACCGTAGAGCTCAGAGTACCAGACAATAAAAACTAACGAATCATTCATGTGTAATCAATCGTTACAGGAGACTCTGGTGGTAAGGATACTAATTTTCTTTTTTTCTGAATATAATATGTTTAATAGGGAACTATGCTACAAATATATCATTTCAATAATGTTACTAGCACCACTCATTTAATAATTAAAGATATTTTGGATACTGAGTAACATTTCTCCAGATATACATTCAGAAGTAAAACGATAACATAGCATGAAATATTACACCTACACGCTATGAAATTTCAAATTCTACTTTTCATTTTGTTAATCAGCGTTGTATAAATATTCTCTTATCTCATTGTCAATCCGTTAGGTACAGCACGATTTATGACGGGAATTATCATTTTTTTTATCTATTTCATATTGTGATAAATACTGTTGTTTGCCGCCTTTCATCAACTCAATCCTGCCGATTAAACCTTAGAACAGAACACCTTCGGTGTTTTATCACATTGACATTCCTCTCATTTCTCTACCTCACTGTAAAAAACGTGTCCTGACACTTTTTGACTAAAAAGTGTCATGACAGTTTTTTTATTAAAAAAAATATTTGCTCGACACTTTTCGACTAAAAAACTAAAAAGTGTCATCAGGACATTTTTATTTTATAAAAAATAATGATAGGCCGCTCTCGGCCATCGCACACATGGCTTTCACATCTTTTTGTCCATTCAGTGATACAAAAACACGTAAAATCATGGTACACAAAGATGTGAAAGAAGCATTGGAATGTTGTTATCAAACACCATGACCATCGCTGACCCCGAATAGTAGAGGTTTGATTAGGGCGTCACAACAAGCGTAAAACGTCGTTAAGTACTCATGAGGACAAACATGTAACTTTGGGCGTACAATTGTTAAATACAACTGGTATGACGTGGTCATTATTATTATATAGATAATTAAATGAAACATGGTTCCCAACATTATCCTTTTTGTCTAATCATTTTGTGGTGTTTTCCCATGAAGATACAATCAAACTGTTGACAACTTTATCAGGAAATCATTTTTAAAACCCTTTTACATATTTTTGTACCATTGCTGTTTTCGGCTGTTGTTTTGGTTCAGAAAGATAAAAAAGTGACTGCTCACATAAATACTGCATTCACATCTTTGTGTACCATACTTTCACATGTTTTGTACCATGATATAACGCGTGACAGTTTGTATATATATCGTTTTGCCAGGTTGTTGTCGGCCATCGTAGATATAATATAACGATTCTTTTTACGCGATTTAATTGAAGGTAGTCTATCCCATAACTTTTTCTTCCGGGTTGATATTGAAAGTGGTGTAAATCAATTATTTAAAACATCCTGAAGTAAATACGTACGGACAAATAAGGAAGTTACAAGAGAGAGAAAGTGTGTCATTAATTAGGGGCGATAAGATAAAGAATAAATTCGCGTTTTATTTAGGTATCTCATTTTACTAGTGACAAGACACTCATTCTCAGTGTGCCACGACTGGATACATAACCTGCTCTCGTTATGTCTATAGCTTGTTTAAAGCTTATCGAGAACGAGCGAAAGGAGGCCGATCCTACTACAATGGGAGATACTTTATGACAAGTGGTTTAAGTGACTTGTCTTACTCCAGTGGTAATTGACCTTTTCTCAAACAACAACGTGGACCACTGTACACAAGTTGTGACATTTGTTTAAATCATTCCCAGTGATTCTCCCCATCCAGTCAACATGAACGTCTCCAACAATGTAACATACTCGCTGGAGGAAGAGGATTGGGGTGAGTTTACGAACAACGGGATTCCCATCACTGTTCTTCTTATAGGCCTTTGTGTCGTTGGAACTGTCGGAAATGTTCACGTATTTCTGGTGTATCTGTTAAGATATCAAGCGAACATATACAAAACCTTTATTTTGTGTTTAGCTGCGGCAGATTTTCTTGGATGTACATTTTGCGTTCCTGCTTCTCTGTATATCATCAGGCATCCGAACACTATACAGTCTCCAACGTTCTGCAAGATAAACCGCGCCCTTACCTACTTCGTTGGAGCATACTCTTTGATGCTTCTAGACTGTATAGCAGTGGAACGATATCGGAAGGTATGCCAAGCCACACGCGCTCAATTTACATTAAAAATGACGCGCGTGATATGTGTTGTTGTCTGCCTTTTTGTGATTGGGACGGTTGTTATTCCAGTGATCATAATTTATGGCATAAACCAGAAGGTAACCAAGGTACACTCACTGGTTGGATATGAATGTACTGTTTTAGATCATTACAAAAGTTCAACACTGACAAAGATATACAGAGGATTTGTTTTCTTCATTTTTGTTCTCTTCCTTATCACTTCCGTCGTACTGTATAGTTTGGTTGGAAGGAAGATATATGATCACAAAAACAAACAAAAGAAAGCTGACAAATCCAGGGACCCCAAGCGTAGCATGTTTAATTTTAGAAAAAGCCAGAGTAAATCAACATCCTCAGAGGATGGTGGCAACAAACTTACCCTTTATAAGGAGGACAAAGAAACTGATGATACCAAATCTACGTCACTTCAGGATTCTAGTTTACAAGGAGGAAGCAATGTTGAAAATTCTTGTCCACGTGATTCAGGCGCCAGCTCTGGTAAAAGAAGCCAGACTCAGAATCAAATCGGAACAGGAAGTAACTATCTAAACGCACTGAATGACCGGAAGAGGAAAAAGCTTGACAGAAGCAGAAACATTACTTTGATTTTCCTTGTAGTGTCTATAATGTCCTTCGGGGGTTATCTCCCCTACCTTCTTACCACTTTGTTACGGAATATCAGCAGATCTACTTTTGAACACATTGAGGAAAACTATGGAGCTGTAGTCACCTTCATTCGATGGATGGTGTTCATCAACAATGCTATTAATCCAATTGTGTACGGATTCATGGATAAAAAATTTCGAGGCGAACTTTCAAAATGCTACAGTAAACTTTGGCGTTCGTGTTTGTGTAGAAATGGTTAGTGTCGAAGGCATTAGTCATTATGGACATCTATACTTTGTAAATACTTTGTGTTATTCGATATTTGTGGTTATGTCTAGTTATGAAAATATGTACTGTATAGTTGTTAAATTTCGAGGATGTAAAGTTTCACAATTTATTGTTTGGAACTTATTCGCGAGTTTTTTTTTTTTTTTTTTTTTTTTTAGCAAATCACCAGGTAGCATTTGAATGTATCGTTTATGTGAAGCTTGTGCAATGTAAATACAGAACTTTTAGAAAATTTCGTCAAAGACTAAATTTCGTAAAGGTGGTGGCATCTGCAAATTTAGCGAACTTAAAACCTCGCGGATATAAACGACTATTCAGTAAGGTGAAGTGAAAAGTTTTACGTGCCGTCACGCTATATATAACGTTTCGGGGCACGCGAAAAGATAGGAAATGGAGTAGGAAGAGCAAAGTATATAGAGAAAGCATAGAGTGAGGAGTCGTCTGCTATACCTATATATCTATTAATTTGGAAGACGACTCCTAGATCCTGAAAGGTCCTATCGTGGCATCGTCTAGCAGTAAATAGCCCTACCCATCAAGAGCAGGGGGAAAGGACGGAACCCAGTCTATCAATTTGGTATATAGATTCTATAATTTTGAAGCCATTCTAATTTATCTATGTAAAAATATCTAAACTATAACCTGTACCTATACCTATCCTCTGGGCCGGCGTTATCACACCTACTCTTCATCGAAAGACCGCAGAGGGGTTTTTAACGTGCAAGGCTGGGCATCCTCACACGGGATTCAGTAAGGTAATGTCAAATGGGTATTTGTGGGAGAGACTGAATAGATAATTTCAAATTTTATTCTCGTGGTGTACAGTACTACAAGGTATATTAAGGATGTAGTTTCTTTCATAATAAGCATGGACAACTGCCTACGTGTTTATGAAGTACAATGCGCATTTCCTTTCGTGAAGTGGTGTAACTCGATTAAAAGTTGACATAGTGTCCCCATTTCTGTGTAAGTGCGACTCATCATATCCTGGTTTCCCCGAACTCCGCACAGTTGTTTTGTGGAGTGAACTCTATTTGTTTATTTGTTTAGTAAACTGAAGATCATTTTCACCACTTACACGTTGTTAATAGCCTCTAGACACCATTTTTTTTTTCATTATCTCAAATATTATTTTGATCTTGACAATTTGGTCCTTCATTTTAATTACAAGTTTGATCGTAAATAAATTTGTTGACGATTGGTCATGAAATTTAAACAAACTCAAAACATGCATGTCCTAGATCCAGTTTATGGAAAGAGTAATTGCCCTATACCGTGTTATCGACGAGTCTTTATCATTTTTTATTTTATCACTTATATGTTTTTCTATTGGTGGCGCCGGTACCACAAAAGCGTAATGTCAGTGGACGAACTTAGAGACGATTCCAAGACTGGATAGGTGGACAGCTTTTGGAATGTCCAGTGCACATACAAAACTCGCAGGAGATGTGTTATAACGCAACTTTAATCTAAGGTTAAAAGTTTTCTGAAGAAAGAATCATCAACTGCACATGACATACACCAAATGCATACACCGATGTCTCCATCAATTCATCACTAACCATACTGCTCAACTTATTTTAAATTATACACTTGGATATTGTGACCCAACCATTAATACATCCGATCTATGTCCAAATAAGTCCATGCCAAAAACAAAACTTTGTGGAATTTATTTTAACATCAGCTCAAACTTGTTAACGCAAACAAACTCTGAAACATTACTTTACCATTTTACATAAGAGGAAAGGGGGCTTAGAAGAGAACAAATAGGTCTATAAAGCAGTTTGAAATATAGACATATTTCAAGTAGAAAGGTATTAATACATAACATCAAATACAACCATGCAGAAACCGACGATTTCTATATGATGGTATTTGATTGGATATGTCTATATTTTCAGTAAATCCATTGGTAAGTTCATAAATTTAATGGATTATTATATTTGACGTGTATCGATACGTCGGCCATAGTTAAATTGAATACATAGGTTGCACAATAAAAAAATGTAGACATATTAGGCAAAGCTGTTTGCCATAAAAGGAAATTACTCTAGTACTAGAAGTTTCAGTCGGATCTAAGTTAAGTAGATGTAAACGATATAATTCAGTTTAAATAATTCCCAGTGATTATCCCAGTCAACATGAATGTCTCCAACAATGTAACATACTCGCTGGAGGAAGATGATTGGAATGAGTTCAGCAACAATGGGATTCCAATCACTGTGCTTCTTATAGGCCTTTGTGTCATTGGAACTGTCGGAAATTTTCATGTATTTATGGTGTATTTGTTTAGATATCAAGAAAACATTTACAATTTATAACATTTATAATGTGTTTAGCCGCCTAGGATTTCATTGGATGTGTCATTCTTATGTCTAGATTGTATAGCGGTGGAGCGCTATCGGAAGGTATGCCAAGCCACACGTGCCCAATTTACGTTAAAAATGACACGCATGATGTGTGCCGTAGTCTGTCTTTTAGTGATTGGGACGGTTGTTATTCCAGCGATCATAATTTATGGCATGAACCAAAAGACAACCAAGGTACATTCACTGGTTGGATATGAATGTACTGTTTTAGACCGTTACAAAAGTTCAACACTGACAAAGATATACAAGGGATTTGTTTTCGTCGTGTTTGTTCTCCTCTTGATCACGTCCAACGTGTTGTATACTTTGATTGGAAGAACAATACATGCTCATAACAGCAAACTCAGAAAATCCAAGCGTAACGCGTTTAATTTAAGTAAACGCCAGAGTAAATGTACATCATCAGAGGATGGTGACAACAAACTTACCAATTATATGGAGGACAAAGAAACTGATAATACCGATTTTACATCAATTCTGGAATCTGATCTACAAGGAGAAAACAATGTAATGGCGTCATGTTCACGTGATTCAGGTATTAGCTCTGGTGATAGGGGACAGAATGCAACTGGAACAGGAAGTTACATTCTAAGCGTACTGAATGAACAGAAGAGAAAACAACTTGGCAGAAGCAAAAACATTATTTAATTTTCCTTGTTGTTTCCATAATGTCCTTCGGGGGTTATCTCCCCTACCTTCTTACCACTTTGTTACGGAACATCAGCAGATCTACTTTTGAACATATTGAGGAAAATTATGGAGTTGTAGTAATCTTCATTCGATGGATGGTGTTCGTCAACAATGCTATTAATCCGATTGTGTACGGATTCGTGGATAGGGAATTTCGAGGCGAACTTTCAAAATGCTACAGTAAACTTCGGCGTTCTTGTTTGTGTAGAAATAGTTAATGTTCCTTCCATTTACACTACAATGACATTTATCATTTTGGAAAATTGTATTATGTAAATCCTTTGGTATTTGTGGAAATAACTAGTGTTGCTAAAATCGTAGTTAGAAATACTAATTACTACTATTAATAACCATCTGATAACTATTGAATGACATTTTTTAATAAATGCTAACGTAACCGATTCTAACATATTTTACAAGTTTGTGACTAAAGGATATATATAGAATAAACCACAATAAAATGAACCGTTGAATTATCATTGGTTTTTTATTGTTTTCAATAAAAAAAAATCATGCATAGTTTTCTCTAGATATTTGTCCAACCTGGGACTGTTTGATATTTGAGTATCCCACGGCGAATAGCGTTAGATAGTGAACTTTCCAACTTACCATATGTTGAGAACAGTGGACGACGTCACAGGATTTTTTTAATAGCAAAAAATTAAATAGACGGCTCAAGTGTCAATTGTAGATCTCGTTGATTGAGAAAAAGGATCGATTGTGTACAATTATATATTATTATTACCTTGAATGAAAGTTAAGCTCAATCATTTGAAGAAACTTGGTAGTCCTTCATCGGAACTTGCTACAGACCTAATATCAGGTCTCTAGGCCTATTTGTTATTAACAAAAAGTCGATTGAAGATTTAAGCTTTTTGACCCCTGTGACCTAGAATAAAGGTAAATGTCATTCATTTGAATAAAACTTAGTAGTGCTTTATCGGAGCATATTACAGGCCTAATATCAGGTCTCTTAGCCTTTATTGACAAGATGTCCTTTAAAGATTTATTTAAGCCTATTTGACCCCTGTGGCCTTGAATAACAGTCAAGGTCTTTAATTTGTACAAACTATGTAACCCTTCACTCCCGCATTCTGCAGATCCAATATCAGGTCTCAAAGAAGTCGTTTGAATAAAAAGTTTACGCATGGCGGAAGACGACGATGGAATTAACATGATGACTAAAAATAATTTAATTTCGCTCGATATAGTTTACGTGGTGTTTCATTGATCTTAAAGAGTACTTGCCCTGCAGGTAAGACGTTAACATTGTGCCTGCTGTCCCAATGTGCGATGTCGTAAAAGGCGACTGAATTTGGGATATTATCCTTTTTTATTCGTTTTAACTGGTAATGGTAGAAGTAGAGTCCATTGATGCATCTCAATGATTGTAAAAGGCGACGTAACGTGGAATCTTATGCTGCTTGATTTGAATACACGGGAACCCGTCAAAAAATGACCCTGGATGTTAACAGGTTAATATAATCAACCAATCAACCTCATTTGTATACGTGTGGTGGCATTTTCTGCCTTCATAATATTTTTTCTCATAAACACGTATCTTTATTCAATCATATGTAATATTACAACATGTGATATATTATTACATTTCCGAATCAATACAATTATAAAGTGGTTTATTAAAATTACTACTTTAAGTCTTCAGGCAAAGAAAATGTGCCTAATTTTCTTATCAATTATATAAGCAACAAATTTGAATTTGTTTCTATTTTTTTTCCTCTCTCTTTTTAACAGTGTAAGAGTAAAGCCCAGCTTCGATTATCCATAGCTAAAGATTGGAATGTCTCCCTTTGCTTACAATAGTAGATAAAAAACCTAATCAAAAGAAAATTATTTCATACTCCCATCTGTCAACATTTACCCCAAAGAGAGTTTTTTTGTGGATAGAAAGGTACTACAAGGTCATGTTTTATTTGTATCAAATTTAAAAATGAGGACAAAAAGGACTTAACATAGCGACAGTTCCAAAATACATGCAACATTGTCTCCCTTTCATTTTCACAAATGTTACATCTTTCGTGTCAAGCCTTCATCAACGAGTATATACAGAAAGGTATGCAATAACTTAAACTTGATATTCTGAAACTTTTATTTAGTATATATATACTAACTTTGCCATCGTATTTTTATGTCGCGTTAGTGTAACACGACTTTGGCAAGGTAATCATATTATCCAGTCGAGTCAAAATGAATTCTTGAGATATTTGATATGTCGGCAAATCGAATTGTAACACGATTTTTTAAATAATAATGTCCGAAAGTCGACTTTATGTCTTTATATCAAGATAGTTTATTACGACCAGATCCATGATTGACAGTCGTGATGTATGGAAGCGTATATTGGTCACCTGAAATCATTTAGAAATCATATTTCCCAGATGATTATGTCGACAATTCGTGTTATACCTCAAATTGCCGACATAACTCACTTAGTCATGTTATAATTCAACTGGCTATGTTACAGTAACGCAACCTGAAATTACACGACGGCTGAAATATGCCACCACATATACGGGTGTAAGCTCAAAACTAAAAAATGTTGTCAACTATACAGGAGAGCATACCTCACCTGTTCACATTTTGCTAGTATCAGGTAAAGACGTGAGCTTACACCCGTAACTGCGCTTGTAGAGGCGAATGTGAAGGTGAAAGTGAAGTCAACCAAAATTACCAGCTGTATATCAATCCTTTTTACTCTTTGGTGTTGCAAGTAATATACACTGTATATTGGTGTCAATAAACATCTGCACGTTTCATGAATATGTTCTCAAGTTCAAGGACATTGCCATTCATTGATTTAATTGTTCTCGTGATGTAAAAAGTTCTATATAGTTTATTGTAATAATCTGTGACCAAATTCAACCATAAGCTTCAAATCATGAACCACAACATATGTATTTCAAATTACGATATTTTAATTCCAATATGGCAACTTAGTGATACAGTGATAAGCAAAAATGGTGCATGAAGATACCATAGGTAAGTTGTATATTCTTTGGGATCATGGTAATGTCAGAGGTCAAACGTCAACAGGAAAAAAATGTTGTTTTCATTGTTTAAGACCTGATACATTAGATAATAGGAGTAAAAATGGTGCTTTTGCAGTTTTTGCCTGAACATCATGGATTTGTGAGTTTCAGTTCAGAAAACATGAAACATTAAATTAGTTACCAATATTGAAGTAATTTACCTAGCTAAGCATTTGGTAAGAATTAGTAAAGAACAAATAAATCTATAAAGAAGTTTCATAGGCAAACAACGATTTCTATATGATTGTTATTGATGATATATTATATTAAATGCTTTTTTCACTATAAATATGTTTATATATTTTCAGTAAATTCGTTGTTTAATGAAGTTCAAAATGTACAACATTTGAAGTGAACAGTTTTATGCTGGCCACTGTTGGAATTAGATGTACATAGGTTGTCCAATAGCAGAAATGTAGCCATATTAGGGCATAGCTGGATTCTATTTTGTTACTGCATCATATACTTCAGTAAAAGTTTTAATCGGCTCTTACTTAAGAAGATCCGGACAATGTAGATCACAAAATACAGTCTGTGGCAGTTGTTTAAATCATTCCCAGTGATCATCCTAGTCAGTCAACATGAATGTCTCCAACAATGTAACATATTCGCTGGAGGAAGAGGAATGGAACGAATTTAGGATAAATGGCATTCCAATTACTGTTCTTCTTATAGGCCTTTGTGTCGTTGGAACTGTCGGAAATGTTCATGTATTTCTGGTGTATTTGTTTAAATATCAAGCAAACATATACCAAACCTTTATACTGTGTTTAGCTGCCACGGATTTCATTGGGTGTACGTTTTGCATTCCGGCTTCTCTGTATATCATCAGGCATCCGAACACTATACAGTCTCCAACGTTCTGCAAGGTACACAGTGCTCTTACCTACTTCGTTGGGGCATACTCCTTGTTGCTTCTGACCTGTATAGCGGTGGAACGCTATCGGAAGGTATGCCAAGCCACACGCGCTCAATTTACATTAAAAATGACGCGCGTGATGTGTGCCGTAGTCTGCATTTATGTGTTTGGGGCGAATTTTATTCCAGTGATCATAATTTATGGCATAAACCAGAAGGTAACCAAGGCACATTCACTGGTTGGATATGAATGTACTGTTTTAGATCATTACAAAAGTTCAACATTTACAAAGATATATAGGGGATTTGTTTTCTTCATCTTCGTTCTCCTCATAATCACGTCCATTGTGGTGTATATTTTGATTGGAAGGAAGTTATATGCTCACGAAAACAAACATAAGAAAGCTGATCAATTGAAAGAAGACAAGCGAAACGCGTATTATTTAAAAGAAAGTGAGGGTAAAACAATATCCTCAGAGAATGGCGGCAATAAAATTACCCATTATAAGGAGGACAAAGAAAGTACTTTAACGCCACTTTCTGATTGGCAAGGGGAAAACAATGTTGAGACGTCATGCCCAAGTGATTCGTGTGTTAATACTGTCAATAAAAGCCAGAATCTAACGGGCACACCATGTAAGTATCTAAACACACTGAATGACCAGAAGAGGAAAAAGCTTGACAGAAGCAGAAACATTACTTTGATTTTCCTTGTAGTGTCCATAATGTCATTCGGGGGTTATCTCCCCTACCTTCTTACCACTTTGTTACGGAATATCAGCAGATCTACTTTTGAACACATTGAGGAAAATTATGGAGCTGTAGTCACTTTCATTCGATGGATGGTGTTCATCAACAATGCTATTAATCCAATTGTGTACGGATTCATGGATAAAAAATTTCGAGGCGAACTTTCAAAATGCTACAGTAAACTTTGGCGTTCTGTTTGTGTACGAAATAGTAACTAATGTTTATCATCATCATGGACTCTGTAAAACTTTGTGTCATTGGGTGTTTGTGGAAATGATTAGTGATGAAAATTTTATTTGTAGCTATTGTCCAAACATATGGTTAAGTTAACGACATTGTTAAATGTCCACTACCTTTTCAAAACGGTTCTATTTTTTTTAAATGGAAGGTAAAACGAGATCGATAATCTTGTAGAGTCGCAATGTTATTAGCTTATCGTTAATACTACACGTATAATCATCTTCAGAACAATTTAATTAAGATCAAATAAATTTAATTTTCATAATGCGGGTCTCTTATGTTTCCCGTCGTCTTCTTAAATACCGCGGCAAAACAGCGCATAGAATCGTCACTTTTAAAATAGATTTCACAGGTTATCTTGCCTTTTTTATGTTGTAACCTCAATCTTAGGCCATCGATATATATTTTCTTATGTTATTATTGTTTTTAAGAAACTTTAAATTTCTGTTTCGGAAAGGTAGTGAGCCTTCAAATCTTAACGACTCGCGATCGCTAACAATGCTTTCACGATTATTTTGACCTGGTGAACAATTTCACTTTTTTGAATCTATGATTCAGCATACTGCATAGTTGTTAAATTCTGAGGGTTAAACATTTCACACTGATTGGAACTTCATAACATAACACTGACGTTAGTCGGTGTGACATGTAACTAAGCGACAAACCAGTAACTAACTAAAATTATTAACGTATTTGATGACTTAACATATATTTTATTCTCGTTGCTTGACAAGGATCATTGAGTATTGCAAATGTACTACAAAGTGTATTTAGGACGTAAATCCTATCAGAATAGCTATTGACGACACCCTACATACATTGTATTCATTGTACTGTGTACTTCCTTTCGAGAAGTGGTTTGTTTGTGTAACTCTATCAAAATTTGACACAATGTTCCCATCTAATGCGGAAGAGCGAATCATCATATCCTGGTTTCCCCGAAATCTTCATCGTATTCGAAATCCATTCTTCTACAAATGATGTTTAAATTTCGGTAGAAGAACGTCTTCTAATGAATAAAAAAGAGCACCTTCGCTAGCCAATGGCATTCTGTCCTTTTTCATGTAGATTATCGGGCAGAGTCATTTACTATATATGCCTACCAAAGAAGTAGTTAAATTCTAAAAATGAATGACCTATATAGAGTTTATTATCGATCGCTTATTGGAAGAGTAATTGATGACATTTCTGAATTATTTTATCATTAATATGATTTTTTTCTACGGGAGTCGCCAGTACCACACAAAGCAGAAACTGTGATATCTCGCTACAGTGAATATTCATGTATGACGTTTCGATGTCTAGTATGATGTGTGCACTGTCACCTAATCAGCTCACCTCAACGTTGTCTGGCTCACCTCAAGATTGTGTAAAATCAAGAAATGGCATGAAGGAGTATGAGCCAGTTCCCAAGCTGCCGGATGACGCATCCGATAGCGGACTAGGAGCCGTTCTGTTACATGAAGAAGACGGACAGGAGATGCCTATGCCAGTCGGAAACTTCTTCAAAGGAAACGAAATTATGCGGTGATTGAGAAGAAGTGTCTGGGCATTGTGTGGGAAACAGAGAAGTTTAAGACATATGTATACGGAAGATAACTTCTCCTCGAAACTGATCACCTACCGCTGCTCTACATGAACGTCAAAAAACCGCAAATGCAAAACTAATGAGATAGAGTTTGTTATCAATTCAAACTTCGCGCCATTAACGGTTGGGAGCGGACTGTCTGAGTACGATACACTGCCATTCTCTTACAACTCTCTAGATTCTGTATAGATAATCGTAACTGAATAGAATGAGGTAGAACATTGATTAGAAATACACATGACCCGCATTGATCATATACAGGCACATGGACGATATACATGTACCATTATTTACTATTCAGCAAGTATTCCGATTTTAGCCGGCCAGGGTTCGATCCCCGGCACGGACGTGAAAAGGTAGGGGTCATCTGCCAGATTACATGGGTTTTATCCGGTTTCCTCCCACACTAAGACCTCTCGCGCGCTTACATCATGGCCATCGAGAGTGATTTGCATAAGTTGTATATCTTGTTTCTCAATCGATGTAAAATAAATTAAGTTTATATCTTATATGAAGTCAGTGCCATTTAAGTATGGAGAAAAGAGTAAAAGGATTTGGATAATAAAATATTCACACGAAACTAAAAGAATATTGGCATTAAACTTTTGGAGGACATTATATAGCGACATTATGCTTTTTAATGTTTTGAAAAGTGTAAGAAGTTTACCCTTTTTCGGAAGTCTAAGTTGTTGTCACGTGTTTGTTTGGGAATTATCACGTATGAGTCGCACACCACAGCTTCAGCAACATGACCAATTAGTGACTCAGGTTAGCCTCAGGAAGTTGGTCAAACCAATTAACCTTATCTACACATTATTGGACGGATCTGCCTTTAAATGAACTGAACTGAATGGCTGCTATCCTACTTGTGATAGAGATCTAGAAGAGAATACGGCAATGCAGAATAATAAAATTCCCTTACAGTGAAGTTTCATCTGTGACGTTTACGATGTCTAGTATGATGTATAGACTGTTACCTTAATCAAACCAAATTTCCCTTGAAATCTTCTCACTTTTGCCTTAGGGAGGCTCTTGATTCTGTCCTTGCATCGTGACACACCTCAGTCTATTTACTTTAGTGGTAGGTTCTGTTACTGCTTTGCGCTAAGCGTTGGTCAATGGGCTACCCTGGTAACTGATCCTGCTTTTAAACGATTCCGGTTACATGATTATCACATATCGAAATTAAATAATTGTAGAACTTTGCAAATGGAAAGGAAGAGCTTACACGACCTGGTAATATTATGCTGATATCTTGCAAATAGGTCGTCTTACGTAGTTCTAAGCAGGAGCGCAGAAACCAGAGCCTTTATCATAGGGTCGAACATTCACTAGGCGAGATGATGTCACGGGAGAAGTCAGGAAATCTCAGTAAAACGGCGACACATTTCAAGTTGTATTTCTTGACAGTTTGTAGTGGAGAGTTTTGGTACAGTTGGAGATGATCCGTATCGGTGTCAATTAAGTTATACAAAGGACATGTATGGTTTTGGCCCCTTTTGGCCCCCAATTCTATCAAATTTTCAATACTGTTATTTAGTGATTCATTTGTAAAAATATTTAATACGTCCCTGATTCAACTGTAATGACTGTTTTCTAATTTTGTAGCTGTAGTTGCCATGGTAACCATCCAAAATATACAGAAATGGAAGAAACGAAACTGGAAATTTTGACAATTTCGGTCATTTTTTACTAAGTTCTTGCCTATGTAACTATAAAGCGCATCCTTGAACAAATTGATATTTACTGAGAATATGTATGTACTTCCGATACATCTTTAGGAGAAATATAAAGTTTGTTCAAGAATGCGCTCTATGGTTTCAAAAACAGCCAAAAATGTCAAAATTTCCACAATTTCATAATTCATGGACAGTTACCATGGCAACTGAAGCTGTAAAATTAGAAAACTGTCATTACAATTAAATTAGGGGTGTACTCAATATGTCAAATCCAGCTATTTAAGTAGTGAATAACAGTGTTGAAAATTTGACGATTTGGGGCCAAAAAGGGCTCAAATCATACATACTCCTTTCATATAAAAGCCCTCTGGATCAGGGATTTTGCCATCGATTGATCAAATAGCTCTCGCAAAGGAATGCAAACAATATTTTTTTTTATATATACCGTATTGTAATATTATGTAACTCAAATCAGTTATATAAGCTTGAAACTTATAAATCACAACAACTGTATTTCAAACTAAGATTTTTTAATTCAAATTTCAATGAAATCATAAATTACTGGTGTATGCAATGCATCAAATGACATATATGACAATACTATACATGGATATATATATGTTTAAAATGCTGTCAATCCTTTTACACAAAACACCTACACAAAGTGTATACATAACATTTCTTCTTAAGGCTGCTGGCCTGTCAATCAAAGCTTAATTATTACAACAAAATTCTTCAAATTTCTGTATGCTACTACACTTTCTATGTCAAAAATGTCAAAAGTTGCTAAAAGATCGAACTGAAGACATCACTGTTAATAAGAATTACTCCCCTTGAATCACTGTGCTAATTTTACATTTTACAAAATTTAACCCATCTGATCAAAGTCTTAATAATATTTCAAAATATAATTTACTTCTGATAATGAAGCCAATATATTTTCAAACTTGCTGCTAAATATCTTTAAATAAGTCAAACTTTGTACCATTGCAGTTAGCAGGACTGCAGTAAAACTTCAAAGGATAAAAAAAATCAGTATTAAAATTACATCTATCTATGGCAAAAACTGAGGTCCAGAACCACCAAAACACTTTGAAATAATCAGGGTCTTTAAGTTAAAGTAACATTGAGCTCAAGCTATCAAGGTTCAACTGTAAAATGTCCATTTTCTACTTCTAAAACTTTGCTTGCCGGGTTGAAATGTAAATTCTGGCACACAAAATGATTTTTTTCTTATGATTGATCTAATACACATTTCATAGTACATCATCTTATTTTGATGTTTTCATCGCCACAGCAAAAACGTCCACACCTTAAAGAAAATGATTTAGCAACGAGAAAAAAAAATTATCAAATAAATATTCCAAACCAGCAAATCAATTGTTTCAACTGCACATCACATGCATAAACCGATACCTCCATAAATTCACCAGTAACCATACTGCACCACTTATTTAAAAGGACACACTGAATGTGCTAACAAATCGACCCAACTGTTCATATACTTAACCTATATATCCAAATAAGTCCATGCCAAATCAAACTTTACTTTATGGAATTTATTTCAACACAAACTAAAACTGGATAACACGAAAAAAACTTTTACCATTTTACATAGGAACTAGTATGCTCATAAAGCAGTTTCATAGGAAACCTACAATTTCTATAGGATTGTGATTGATGGCATATATTAAGATCTGAAAACACATTTAAGTCTTCCAAAAGAGTTGATCATGGAAATACAGGACTTTTAAAATAAATTAAGTTTCAAGCTTTTTGTAATCACAATCAAAAGGATTTCCGATGAAGGGGTAATGATTTGCATTTGCAAATAACTAATTCCATTCTTTATATCACGTGCATACACTGCTTTCAGACCTATAGAGATAGTTCTAATTTTCTAACAGTAATACATGAACTATCATGGAATGGGCATATCAAAAATGTTTGTGTTGATGACCTGAATACTGATTGTCTGAAGCATTTCAGTCATTCTTACTCTGTACATATAGAGTGAACAATGAAGGTAAGTAAAGCTAAATGTGTAGTGTAAACAAACAACCTTTAATTCCACACATAAAGGGAACTTTCAAGAAGATCCATTTCCTGAATTCAGAACTACATATTCTTTCCCTTGTTTGCATGCATACTAATTCTGAAGTCTAATTTTTAAAGTTTCCGAAATGTTACTACTGTGCTGGATTTTACATTTTATTACATATCCTTAATGTAATTCTATATGGAAAGTATTCTACAGGCATATCTCTCCAATCAAATATTGTGCAGTCCTATGAAGAAAAACCTTCTCTCTATAGAACATCAATATCTTATTTTCATAGCTGAATTAAATTAAATTTTAAACATCACAAAAACATGAAACACTGATATGTTTTTAAATTAAATTAATTTCACAGTTACGACATAGTGCAGTATAAATAAGCATTTGCAAATTCTTAATATTTTCAAAGTTTGATGGAGGCATTAGTAGTATTGTACCAAAGTGAGGAAATTCAACCATCTATTGCAGATTCTGGGTCTAAAAAGATAAGGAAGAATATGATAAACAAGAAAATTAAATGATACATGCTGATGAATGATAACAATAAAATTCACTTGGGGCACCAGCAGTTAAACCGTTGCATATGAAATTGGGCGTTTTGACTTAGGCTCAGTAGTGAACACAACAAATATGTATATGTAATAAGCTTATCCAATATGGCACAGCTTCATATGATGAGGGCAACACATAATGATAAAAATTGTGTAACCTAGCGTCAGGAGTAGCCTCAGTATTGGAGATCGTTAGCCTCATGGCATTAGGATGGGTAATATCTGGAAAAGTTAATTAATTCTGTGGAGGGATTGTTTATCTCCTTTCACAGGGTTCCATTTTTCTTCTTTTTGAGATACATGTACCTGGCTTCGCAATCATGAAACAATCTTAAGACTTCAGCTTTTGCATAGTCAACCAACAATGGCGTAACTTTTTGTAACGTCACCTGTATTTGGCTAAGCTAAAACTTCAGAACATTTCATGATCTCGAGACCAGCAGTATAGCCCTGTGTAGTTAAAGTCAGGCTAAAGTTACATAGACTCAAGGTTTTTACAATAAGCAACTTTTTGATATGTAATACCTCATTTTTAAAACCCCTTAATTTCCAGTATCTATATATTCATATTTTCAAAATACCTTGTAATTGAGTGTGAACATCAAAGTGAGAAGCTTAAAAGTCACCATCATAATTAGCACTCTTCCACATTCAGTTCTCTTCCTCTTTTTGTATAAGTGTTTTACGAAATTTTTGAAAATACCTTTCCAAGACTGTTCACGGTTCTTATTGACTTTCTAAAAACTATATTTTTGTCTCGGACTTTTTCATTATCCTAAAAGGTGCAAAGTTCTTTGAAACCAATTTTATGAGCTCTGGATAAATACAGTAACAAGTTAATGACATATGATCTATATAGAAATATCTGAGGTTAATTCTTAGAGATAGTATACTGAGGCTTATGGAAAGTCCTGAACAATATAGCACTTAAAAATGGTAGCATAAGAAACTCAAGCTGATTACATGATATATGAGGTCAAATATACATGTCTTCTTCTGTCTACATTTCTTTTGTAAAATGGCAGCAACCAGTTTTGACCACCTCACAAGTAAGACTGCCATTTCAGTCACCTTAAAACCCACCAGTACTACAAATACTGAGCTCATGGAAAGTAGAAAACAAAGGGAATCTTTACATAACAATGTATCACCTAATAGCCTTCATACATTGTGGAATTTTATAGATTATCCTGGACACATGACAAACTATAACATGAATTGTCTTTACTTGCATGTCTGAAACTACAAGAAATAAGCATGGGGTGGCTTGTAAAAATAAGCAATGTATGAAGGTAAATAGATAACATACTGTATATTTTCTGCTTTTGTCTGTGTTCCATGAGCATGGGCTTTTTGAAAACTGCTAGCGAAAAAAGGTATGAATATGGTAACCATATATCTACAAATTCCAGGAAAATGGCATCCATTTGAATTCTTATAACTGGTTGATCTTCAAACATGGTGTCGAACATTCGATCTCAAATTTGGCGAAAGTGTGGTAAGATGATAATGTAAGTATTAAGGTTAAATGTTAACCATTTACATTGAATATGTATTATTACCTGTGATATTCATGATCTCAAACTTAGAAAACATCAACAGCATACAAACTTGATACATTTCCTGATGCCTTATGTGGAATGGACTTAGTAATAAAAGTGTACATAGAAAGTAAATACAGGCATATTCATATCAATCTATTGCCAATTCGCAATAATGAAAAGCTGGATTGGAAAAAGTATTGTTTTTTTTTCAATTATATGTAGATAATTTGTATGGTGTTCCTAAAATAATGATTGACAACTTACTTCTTGAGATCATTTAGGATAGAATTACTTCTTAGAAATTGTGCTTTCTTACTTTTGGGTGACAGTAACATATCTAAAGATGGCTACTACTTATAGTGTAAGTGGCATATGGCATGTATGATGATAAAGAAAGTGGATCCCTTTAAACTCTGGAATGGTGGATTTCAGTATCCTTTTGGAACCATGTAACAGCATAAGGTTACCATTAGTAACCAAGAACCATGTATACAGCATAAGGTTACTGATAGTAACCATGTATACAGCATAAGGTTACCAATAGTAACCATGTAACAACATAAGGTTACCGATAGTAACCATGTAACAGCATAAGGTTACCATTAGTAACCATGACCCATGTATACAGCATAAGGTTATCGATAGTAACCATGTATACAACATAAGGTTACCGATAGTAACCATGTAACAGCATAAGGTTACCATTAGTAACCAAGAACCATGTATACAGCATAAGGTTACCAATAGTAACCAAGAACCATGTATACAACATAAGGTTACCAATAGTACCAAAGAACCATGCATTCACACCAGGTTTCTAATGGTAACCAAGAACAGTGTGTAAATTATCAGGTTACCAATAGTAACCGAGAACAGTGTGTAAATTATCAGGTTACCAATAGTAACCAAGAACAGTGTGTAAATTATCAGGTTACCAATAGTAACCAAGACCCATGTATTCAGCTGGTCACCAATTGTTATCAAGTACAATGTAAAGCATCAGGTTATCTTTGATATATCATACTGTTTTCAATTATAATAGAACCATGTTTACAGCATCAGGTTTCCAATGGCAACGAAAAAGCATGCATTTCCAATGGCTACCAAAAAGCATGTAAATTGCATCATGTTACCAATGAAAACCAAAATCATGTATGAAGCATCCTAGTTTCCAATGGTTACCAGAAGAATGTATACACAATCAGGTAACCAATGGTAACCAAGCATCATTTACACAGTGTCAGCAATGGTAACCAAGGACCATTTACACAGTGTCAGCAATGATAACCAAACATCTTTTACACAGTGTCAGCAATGGTAACCAAGCATCATTTACACAGTGTCAGCAATGGTAACCAAGCATCATTTACACAGTGTCAGCAATGGTAACCAAACATCATTTACACAGTGTCAGCAATGGTAACCAAGCATCATTTACACAGTGTCAGCAATGGTAACCAAGCATCAGTTACACATGTCAGCAATGGTAACCAAGCATCATTTACACAGTGTCAAGTTTCCAGTTGCTACCAAAGTTTGTACAGCATCAAGTACATCATAGTCTCCTGGTTACTATGGGTCATTTAGAGGAGAAAGCCACGTGGAATAGATCTGAAGGAACCACAGCTACATGTCTGTTGTTAGTGAAACAGTTTGGTCTATTGCCCCTTCCACCTTGGATCCTGGAGTCAGTATCACACTACAGTCTTCCTGTGAGATAATCAGACAGACCAGTCCATTCTAGTTTGGGACAGACCATTAGAGTAGGATGTCTACAACATGACTAGGATCACTGATATTGCTACCTGGAAAAAAAAAATAAAGAAATTGCATTGAAGATCATACAATGCACTGTTGTTCTATTTACTTTTTTAACTTCATGTTCACAAGATCTGACACTATATAATCACAATGAGTTGCCCTTGCTAGCAATATTTTCAAAGAAGAAATGGATTACAAAACTATTTTTTTATGCTTGTATGTAACTTTAGAATATGGGTCAAAGAAGTAATATCAACAGGATTTTCCAATGCTTTTCTGTACATGTTGGACCCCTGCTTACCTGCATCATTTGTATCTGTATTTCTTCAAACAGTCGTTGCCGAGGTCAACAACATAAACATGATGATCTGAGGTCGTTGCTAGGCCGCTTGGACGTCGTAGCTTGTCATGGAAACTATCAATACAGAACTGCAACTTCCCGCTGGAGTTCAGTACCTGGACAAAACTTTTCCCCTTTTCTGTTTTTGTGGCTAGGATGAAGCCTCCTGCGTCCACACTGAGCCCACCAAACTGACCCTTGCTTTGATCAGGAATGATCCTGGAGAACTTTCCATCTTTACTGAATACTTGGACTCTATGATCAGCGACTAGAATTTCATCACACTTGCCAACGGCAACAGCATACATGAGTTTGAATTGTCCTTCTTTGTCTCCCTTGCCTCCAAATGTAGTGTTGAGTTTACCATTGCCGTCAAATATAAAGACTTTGTTTGCACCATTATCGGCCACAATGAATTCCCCTTTGCTGTTCACAGCTATATCAATTGGCTCTACAAAGTCTGGGTTTGTAAATTTTTTGACTAGTTCTCCATCTTTGGTTACCACGGTGATGTACTTTGTCCGCCAGTTAACTAGGGCAAGGTTACCATCAGGGGTTAGAGAAAGACCTGTTCCACTCTGATTCTCCAGCCCAAGGGGACCTATATGGCCGACAAAGTCACCCTTGGGACCAATCACCTTGATCCGACTGTTACCCGTGTCAAGAACATAAATATTGCCAGCCTTTTCCGTGACTACTCTAACAGGCTGTACAAACTTCTCATCAGCCGATCCTCGTGACCCGAACTTCCACACAGGATCTTTATGATCAGAGACATCTATCACAAAAGGGCTTCCTCTGATTGGACGATTGAAGATACTGACGAATACCTTAATTTTTCCAGCTTTGGGTGGCACATATTGCACTTCGTAGGTTCCATTCTCATGATCTCGGATCTTCGACTCGACAAGTTCACCACGATCAGTTCGCACTTCAGCCGATACTGGATCTGCACCGCTGGTCCGTGGGTTGCCATGGTAATCCACAGTCGTGACCTTGACTGAGGACTTCAGGTGTGTGATAGCTTCACCAACTTTTCCTGTACACAGGGATGGAAATGTAGTACTAACTTTGATTCTACCAAATTCTGTCAGAGCCTTTGAAATGTCTTTGTGTGCGCTATTGTGTTTGCACTCATATTTGATGAAAGAATTTTCTCTTGGTTCTGACAGGGAGGTTGTTGTGTCCAACTTTTCATTCAGGTCACCAATTTTTTTAGTAATGTTCCTGACCTCCACCTGATATTGCAGACCATCACATTCAGCTTGAACTTTTTCTTTTTCCGTTTGGATCAAATCGAGCTGTTCCCGAAGTATCTTTCGCTTATCCTCTCGAACTTTGCGAACTTTTTGTAAGCACTCATGTCGTCGTTTGTCGACAGAAGCAATGAGATCTTGGAAGGAACGGTTTATAAGTTCTATAGTTTTTTCCACTGAAGACTCGAGATTTTGAACCTCTGATGAGACATTGTCATACGCATGGTTCAAGTTTTTGATACATAAATGAGCCTTATACAGCAAAATCTCTGACATTCTTTTGATTGCTATTGAGAACGGTATCACAGTATGCTCGCTTGCTCCTCGCCCATTGTGCTCCCCACCGGCACATTGCGTGCAAAACACAGAATCGCAGGTTTCACAAAAAAGTAGTTCCTGCTGGGGATGGGAGGAACATTTTGGTATAACGTCGCGCCTCTGTTGGGACATGAGGTCCAAAAGTTGGTTGACTATGAAACTAGGCGGAAATGATGCCACTCCTCCTCTGGGAATTCCAATGTGCTCACGACAGATTGGACATCGGAAATAGCCTGTGTCAGTGAGTTGTGCCTCAACGATTCGCTGTAGACAGCTCTTACACACAGTGTGTGAACAGGGCAGGAGTTTTGGTGTACAGTCGAGGTGGTCATAGACACACAGACATGTCCCACACGTCAGGAAACTGTCGTTGAAATCTTCATAATTGATGGACACAGTCTCAACTAAGGTAGATGACATCATATCTGGAAAGACAGAAAGCAATAACAAACATTAGTTTCAGAAGATATGCCAAGAATGTTAATGATAATTTTCAGTTTGGTTTGTTCAAGGTTGATATTCTGTCGATAGGTATTGCAATTTAAGGACATGTCAAGTTTTGGTGATGGATGAAAGTCCAAAATCCCCAGAGTAAAACCTTTCATCTATGACCAGTATCTAGTAATTGTCCTAGCTAGGGCTGGTACAGATCCCGATGTAAAAGTCAGTCTTATTGTAGGTTAAGGAAACATTGAAGATTTTATATTGCTATCTCTCTGAAATGTTCTACAGAAGACGTCTAGCTTGAGGAAGATACACCTCAAATCTACTCTTTTCTTACAGATTCAAACAATACCATTTTGAATTTTAAACAGATCTCCACAGGTCTACACAGTTTGGCTTCCTAACTACACATCAAACCCTCAACAGCACGATCAAAATTTACAATTTAATTACATAATTGACATAAATAAAGATATGGGTTGCCATAGCATCAACAAATCAATTAAATAAGCACTTCGCAGTTTTAAAATAGAACTAGAGATAAGAAACAGAAAACATTTGTAAATATCCGGTACAGTTAATATAGATCTGTATAAACCTATTGGAATCCTTTGTATTGATTGGCAAACTTTATTTTATGTAGGAGGCCTGAGCCAAGTCGCTGTCAAAGCGGGATGTTTAGGTGAGTCATGAAGAGGTTTTTGGCTGAAGGCTACTAACACACCATCTTTGTATACATACAATCAATAGTGTACACTAGAAATAATGTAAACCTCTCCAGCATACTGTTTCTTACCTATGGAAACAATTGTCTTAGTTTTGTTCAGGAAATTGTGGTTTTCTCTTGAGAATTACAGTACAAAGATATAAACTGAAAGGAGGAAGATTAAAACAAATTTCTTTTCCCTTTCCAACAATTTTATCCCTCTGCAGTTAAATAAACCAGAACAAGTAAATGCCAGAACCATGTTGTGGGACACAGTTAGTGACTAAAAGGTCTGCAGTTTGAATCAAAGATCGCCATTTTATTAATGTCACCCTGAAAATGATATAGACTTACCAATAACCACTGGCTGAGACTGTCCTACCACTACACCACTGGTTCAGACTGTCCTACCACTACACCACTTGTTCAGACTGTCCTACCACTAAACCACTGGTTCAGACTGTCCTACCACTAAACCACTTGTTCAGACTGTCCTACCACTACACCACTGGTTCAGACTCTCCTACCACTAAACCACTGGCTGAGACTGTCCTACCACTACACCACTGGTTCAGACTGTCCTACCACTCACTGGTTCAGACTGTCCTACCACTAAACCACTGGTTCAGACTGTCCTACCACTACACCACTGGTTCAGACTGTCCTACCACTATACCACTGGTTCAGATTGTCCTACCACTAAACCACTGGTTCAGATTGTTCTACCACTATACCACTGGTTCAGATTGTCCTACCACTATACCACTGGTTCAGACTGTCTTACCACTATACGGCTTGTTGAGGTTTTCCTTCCACTAAACCACAGGTTTAAATTGTCCTTTCTACTAACAACTTTAAGAGTGTCCCAATATTCTTGATAACAACCTTTTTGAATTACTTACCCTGTATCTACATCACCTTCGCCATAGTACAACAGTGCATCATCATTTTGTTGATGTGTCTGACCTTGGAGCAATGCATTATTTAAGCAGTTTGACATGAGGCCACCTATTTGCAGTAATTAACTAATGTTCCCCTCACTACCAAGTCAATACCTACATGATGATAACCATCATACACTATGTAAAAACTGGTAGTATATGACCTGGCAGCATGCTACTGTCAGCCAAGTAATTAATTAGTGTGTGGGGGGCACACAGGCCTAAGACACACAACATATTACACAATACAACTGGGCATATCGACAAATGAAATTGTATACAACAAATGTTTCTTCCAGAAGTTTTCTCCTAAATTTTATGTCCATTAACAGCTAATGTCACTTTTGTGATTTAGCAACATTTGTATTGGAGCTCAAGTTTCAGGAGAGAAAAATCATAGGTGTATATCTATGACCCAATATGTTTGTTTGTTTGTTTAATAAATTAACGTCCTATTAACAGCTATGGTCATGTAAGGACGGCCTCCCATGCATGCGGTGTGCTACGTGTATGTTGTGCGAGGTGCGTGTTTTGAGAGACTGTGGTATATTCGTGTTGTGTCTTCTTGTATAGTGGAACTGTTGCCCTTTTTACAGTGCTATATCACTGAAGCATGCCGCCGAATATTATGGAGAACTATAAAGTTAGAGTGTTGTTGGGACACATCAAATATTGTTAGATAGGAATGGCAAAAGCAAAATGATAATAAAAGAAAAAACCGGTTTTGAACAAGACAAATCAACCCATTCATCCCACATTTAGACTCTTCTAATCAAAGAATAGACCAGTCCATTATGAAATTTTAGGGGAGATGAGTAAGAATCAGCAAGCCTAACTTGTATTAACTGTATGTCTTCGATTGTTTGAAAAAAAGCTGGAACCTTGAACTCTTATTTCCTAGAAAAGAATATGGGTCACCAATTCAATTACTGTAACATATTGAATGGGCCAGCCCCAAGACTATCTTCTAAATGAGATACCAGGGGATGCTGGTTTTTGATGCTGCTTATGGCTGAAATAATTTTAGATGGCATTTTGTTCCTCATCAACCAGCCTTCACAAGGCTCCATTCATTCCACAGACAAAATAAATGATTTATGGTGAACTGCACGAATGAGAAATCAATGAAAATTGTTTCATATTGTTACTGCTAATTCCCTATCTTTTTCTCATATTTTAACTGCTAATTCCCTATTTTTTTTCATATTATCACTGCTAATTCTCTATCTTTTTTTTCATATTGTCACTGCTAATTCCCTATCTTTTTATAACTGTAGTAGTATGAAATTGACATTTACAGAATTGGTACATAGACGACAAATATTTCCATTATTCGAATCCGTCTTATTTTGCATATTTTGGATGGTTACTATGGCAGCTACAGCTGCAAAATTAGAAAACAAGAGGCCCATGGGCCTAAACGGTCACCTGAGTTAAATTATATAATAAAACAAATAATGAAACAAATTAAAGACATATAAACACTATATGCTGGGCTTTGAAGTCGGTCAGTGATTTATAAATTTGACTTTTTAGACTATGAAGAGTAATTGCTTCCATCAAACCTATGAACTCAGAGGTATTTTTTGAAATTTTAATCATTTTACCCTGTTTGGTCCGGCCCCTCTGGTCCCCCAGGGGGTCTTCGAGGACGGATATGGATGTTAAAATGCTATATCTTAGGCTAATAATTCTAATCAAGTTTGACTAATTTCCTACAAAAATTGGGCAAATAATGTTCACAAAAATGTTTTTCCTATATAAACTAAAGTAAACTTGACCCCTCCCCAGGGGGTAACGTGAGACCCCAAGGTCATATAATTTCACAATTTTTTATAACACACCTTAAGACCCTGTTCAATCTATAAATTAATTTGATTCTACTATATCCAGAATTTTAGAAGAGTTTTGAAGTTTTAGCATATTTGACCCTTTTTTTGCCCCGCCCCTCTGCCCCCAGGGAGGCGGCCAGGACCAATGTGGATATGGTATTAAAATACTATCTCAGGCCAATAATTCTAACCAATTTTGACTCAATTCCCTATGAAAATTGAGCAAAAAAATGCTCATTAATGTGTTTTTCTTATATAAACTATTGTAAACTTGACCCCGCTCCCCAAGGGGAAACGTCGAGCCCCAGGGTCATATAATTTACAATTTTTATAAACAAATTTTAAGACCTTTTCATCTATAAAGTGTATTTGAATTACCATTTCCAGAATTTTAAAAGATAATTTTTTGAAGTTTTAGCCTATTTGACCTTTTTTGGTCCCGCCCCTCTGCCCCCAGTGGGTTGGACTGGACCAATATGGATATGATATTAAAATGCTATCTCAGGCTAATAATTCTAACCAAGTTTGACTCGTTTCCAATGAAAATTGAGCACAAAATGCTCATAAATGTGTTTTCCCTATATAAACTATAGTAAACTTGACCCCCTCCCCAGGGGGAAACGTGAGACCCCAGGGTCATATAATTCACAATTTTTGTAAAGGACCTTAAGACCTTTCTATAAATGAAAAGTATTTGATTCTAACATTTCCAGAATTTTAGAAGAATATTTTTGAAGTTTTAGCCTATTTGACCTTTTTTAGCCCCACCCTTGTAACCCCAGGGGGTCGGCCAGGACCAATGTGGATATGATATTAAAATGCTATCTCAGGCTAATAATTCTAACCAAGTTTGACTCGTTTCCAATGAAAATTGAGCAAAAACATGCTCATTAAATGTGTTTTCCCCTATATAAACAATGAGTATAACTTGACCCCCTCCCAGGGGGAAACGTGAGACCCAGGGGTCATAATATCACAATTTTTGTAAAGGACCTTAAGACCTTTTTATTTATGAAAAATTATTTGATTCTACCATTTCCAGAATTTCAGAAAAGATTTTTGAAGTTTTAGCCTATTTGACCCCTTCTGACCCCGCCCCTAAGGCCCCTGGGGGTCAGTCATAGAAAATTTGTTAATAGGATTAAATGGCCCATCTCATACTGAATAATCTGACAACATTTGACTCATTTCCTATTACAAATGACCAAATAATGCGCAAAAATGTGTTTCCCACAATATAAACATATGTAAACTTAAACCCCCTCCCCAGGGGCAAACTAGAGACCCCAGGGTCATATAATTCACAATTGTTTTGTAAAGGACCTTAAGACCTTTCTATCTATGAAGAGTATTTGATTCTACCACATCTGTGAGTAGAGAAGAAGATTTTTGAAATTTTACTCAATTTTACCACCTTTTGGCCCCTCCACAGCCCTCTGGGGGTGGGGACCATATAATTCACAATTTTGAATTAGCCTTATGGCTTAGAAGGTTTTTGTGCAAAATTTCATTGAAATTGCTTCAGCAGTTTTTGAGAAGAAGACGAAAATGTAAATTGTTTACGGACATACGACGCACGATGCACCACGACGGACAAAAGGCAATTAGAATAGGTAACTTGAGACTTCGTCTCAGGTGACCTAAAAAAAAATGATTAATAGTTGAATCAGGGATGCACTAAATATTTTAAAATACAACAAATTAATCACTAAATAACAGTTTGAAGATTCCATGGATTTGGGGGGCCAAAAAGACCAAAACCATATACTTGATAGTCCTTTAGCATCCATGATTTTAGAAATTCTTAAACATTCAAAGACATTTCATATCATAAACCTAAAACACTCATCTAATACACCAAATATTTAAAACTACAGGTCAACAAATCTAAGTTTATACTA